>JBCEWE010000457.1:8302093-8484593 GCA_039877035.1 Silurus lanzhouensis | reverse complement strand
TCTGCTCCCAGCTCCCTGCTACAGATTAAAATGTGACAAAAGAGAACAGTAGGAGCATTGATCATGTGGATGGTGATATGAAGAGGGAGAGGGAAGGCTGTGCAGCTCGCCAATGCATGATTGATGAAGAAGGCCATCGGGTGGCAACCAGGGGTGCGAGACATGAGACAGGATGCGAGAGGAAACACCGTGCCACCAGACCTGAGGTCCACCTTGTCCTTAACAATGACTAAAAAGAGACAACATGAAGAAATGTCTTTACAAATTTAGGAAAAGTCAGCAAAATCTGCATTGTGATAGATGTTCTGAAGAAAACACTTTCATTTAGACAATTTTTTTGCTTTTTTTGTTGAGTCTTAAAACTTCCTGAATTATGACCTGGAATGAAGGACATGTTTCTTGACTTATCTTTCACCCCCTTCATCTTATCAGAAGGTATAAAACATTGTTCGTCCATGTGACCTGTAAGAGAAGGAATAAATGGGCTAAAAAAAAAAAAAGTCTGGTTCCTTCCAAGGTTCTTCCTCATTTTTGCCAGAGAAAATCATCTGATCATTGGGACTGTTTCTTTTCAGGAACATCTGGATTTCTCTATATGTATCCAAAGCTTTCCAAATTCTATACAAATAAAATAGGATGGAATTTATGAAGGAATCAAACATAATTTTGTTATTATCTTATTTCTGGAACCTTTATGATTTTGAGTATTTTTGGTTTATTTGTTGGATATTTTATAAAGTTTATGTTAAAATGTTTATTCTTTAGAAGTTAATCGTTTTTATTAACTTCAGAAGTTTACAGGTTCTTCAGCTGCCTTTCATGACAAAAGTGCATTCAGAGAAAATAATTCTTTAAGGTGCCAGTTTGATTCTTTGATGGTTCTTCTAAGAAAAAATCATCAAGAGCTGAATGTAGAACCACACAAAAAAGGTCCATAATTATCACTAATGTCTTGATCATTTGCTGTTCTGGAGAACCCTGCAGAACCCTAAAACAAGATGTTCGTGGAACCCATCAATAGCCAATAAACCCATGACGAACCAATTCTGAGGTCCAGATTTGAGTATATGTGCAATTTTCGAAAATGATTGCCAGTGTTTTGTTTTACATCTCAAACAAATATGGAAGTGCTGAAACATCGGGTTAAGATGTTGCATTTCTCAGTGGAAGGTTGTGAGTTCAAATCTCAGCCCCACTAAGCTGCTACTGCTGGACTCTTAAGGACAGCCCTTAACTGTTTAGTTTCATAATTTAGATAATTGCCTTGGAATATATCTGGAGTATATAGTAAATCTAGAACCTGATAACCAAAGTGTCTTGATAAAAAATGATTGTTTTTAGTGGATCATTGAGTGTGTGAGAATTCATGGAGAGTTACGGATCCTACTAATCCATGTTCTGAGCCCTTTCTAATAAACACTCTGTTATAGAGAACTACATAAAACCAATAAGAGAGAATGATCTAGATCTAAAAAAAAAAAAAAACCCCACATAATCTGGTGAAACATATTTTAATGAGTAAAGATTCTCAGTATTTCAGATATTCAGCACCTCAGAATCCAAAAATATGAAACGTCTGGTTTCATTCCTCAGTGCCCCTTTAAAAAAAATCCAAAATGGCATGTGATTTTTCTGCTAAAGTCTAATATAAAGCAGAGTGAATGATCATCAATGCCTCCTTGAATAAAACCAGCAATCCGCTAATTACTTTGATTGCACAAAGACGGCTAAGTGGAGTCGGGTATCAGAGGACGCCAGTGTTGGAACAAGCAATTTTTTCTGTCAATAGAAGAAATCAGTTTCTCATATGATTAAATGAAATGAGAGGCAAAAAAGGGAAATCGGAATCAGTTCTGCTTCTTCTACTGGGTTTGTTTGGTTATTTTCCAGGAGCAAATTTTACTGTTACACATAAAACTAACACACAAAACTCGAAAAAATCCTGCTCAAGAAATAGGACTTGCACTTCGATTAAATGTATTTCTAACATTATGATTCATTTATAAGACGTTATACATGGAAATGCATTCAAATTTTAAGTAATGCTTATAGCAATATTTATTTTTTATATATTTAAAGCTACATTTAATATTAAAAATGTCTGCGAACAAGCTCCAGTTTACTGACTCATGTTAGCGCAAATCCACTCTGAAGACTTTCTCATGGTGGAAAACCTCAAGCTTTACCTCGTGCTGTTGCAAAGCACTGGAGACTTCGTCTATAGATATTAAAACAAATGTCTGGTGTAGAAGACCTTCAACCATGAAACAGTTAATAAATTAAACAACACACAATCGCATAGAACCAAGATTTTAGGAGTTTAAGTGCATTACTATAGCAGTGGGATTTGTAGCTGCATCACTGTATAGTTGCTGTTAATAAAAATTAATCATTATCTATATATACTCGTGGTTAAGATGTTGGGCTTTCGGTTGTAAGGTTGTAAGTTTAAATCCCATAAGCACCAAGTTGCCCCTGCTGGACCCTTGAGCAAAGCGCTTGACCCTCAACTGCTTGGCTGTATAAATAATTGAAAGTCATCCCTCTCCATAACACTCTGTCCTCAACATCAGGCTCCTTTAAACTATCTCAGCTCCATCCTCATTTTCTTGTCACCAAAACGTCCTCCCTGTGTGGCCCCTCTAATTAACTCATTTTTATTCCTGTCCATCCTCATCACTCCTGGTGAAAATCACAGCATCTTCAACCCTGCCATGTCCATCTCCATCTCCACCTCCTGTCCTCCTGTCTTTCTGTCAATGCCACTGTCTCTATACCATACAACATCGCAGGTCTCACCCACATCTTTTCCTTTCACTCTTGCAGATACCCTTCTATCACAAATTACTCCTGCTATCACTCTTCTCCACCCACTCCACCCTGCCTGCACTCTTTTCTTCACTTCTCCAACTACCGCTAGTGGGCTCTTGTTGGTGGAATAGAAGGGAGCAGGCCATGTTTTTACTATTGATGGAGAAATAAAACCGAGACAAACAGAAAACTGTCAAGGAATGGCAACAGTACACGGCATCTGATTGACTTTCCAGATGTTACAGAGCTTGTTTGCTGATAATGAGCAGTTCATATACTAAATCGTGGTATAATTTCCTTTGTAACGTCACAGAAATTAAAATAATTACATGCCTAATGAACAAACAAATGCTGATAGTGGGTGATGAACCATTCTTTGAAAAAGGCTCTGACTAAAGGTGCTACCAAATAGCATAAATGTATACATAATTGTTACCATCTTCTGTTCAGCGAGATTTGAGAACTCACCCGCACTACGGTACAGAACATTTTGCTTTGATGAGTAAATGGTAAAGGTCAGGATGAAACAGTCCCCTAATCACACCACTGAATGAGTATAAATGGCTGAGGCTTTGGTATGTGCAGCAGTGGGTGGTGTGGACAGAGTGAAAAATCCAACCTGGCACATTTCACTGTCCTTTCTCCATCATTCAGCACACAGACATGTGGGCATTGGACTGTCTGTTTAGAGGGCGTCCAAGTGTTCCTCCTGCAAACGTCTCTATTTTCGAAGCAGCAGTATGAAAAATGCCACGGTACATGATTCAATATCAACACACGGACAAACACATGGATGGTGGGTTTAAACTGTTACACAACCCACTGTGAGGTGATGGTTGGGTGCCGTCCTCGTAGGAGTTGCATGTGATGGTGCAAAAGTAATGCCACCCACACGACAATCAATTGGAGCACGCCTTGACAGTCAAGTAGCGGGATGAGGTCTGTGTTGTTCATGCTAATCTGTAAATTCATGAAATGATCATCATTATTTGTATAAATCTCAAATTCGTTTTTAATTGAAGGAGCACCTTTTCAAAATGAAGTGCAATATTTAAAAAAAAAAAAAAGAAAATGTGAGTTATGCGCTTTCACAGCAAAAAAATTCTCCTGATATAATGACATTTATAATAATGTGAGAAATTGCAAATGCAGATTTCGAATTCGGACAGCGAGCGCGAGAATTAAACAACATTCGATTCGACTGCATTCCGCTTTCAGCTGCATTTTTTCCCCCCCTTGCATTATTTTTATTTGTTCATTTTTGACTCAGTAACAGATATGATTTACAATGTAGTTAAAAACAATTCTTGAAACAAAACTTATAGTAAAAGAAAAATGCATATTAAAAAAACTCATAAAAACATACATGTAGTACAGTGAATTTTTAAAAAACTTCTCAATTACAGTAACGAGATTAAATGTAATTCGTTGCTTGCCACCTCTGGTGATGAGTGATTGGGTTGTTGGGAACAATGGTAAACAGTGAACCTGTGGAAAAACCTGAGTCAGGCTTTACATGTGGGTGATGAGTCACGTGAAACCATCAGATCTAGTAAAAAGTTTATCAAATTGGCAACAGATGAGATGTGACATTCTCTCAACTCTACCAAATACTAATAATTGTGTGCCTGATTCAAGGGTTTTGATGGATTGTTTTGCCTTCATGCAATGTAATCACTCTCACTTCTTAATTACTCAGTATTGCCTGATGGCAAACACTCCTCCTCAATCCCAAACATCTTACATAACAGCAACTCCACACAGATTTAACTGGGAAGCTTCCATATCTAATTAACCTTAACATCTCTGCGATCTGTTGCGAAACCAATCCAGCCCTGCATTCTTATCCCCAACCTCTGATCCTCAGGGGCACCGTGTTGTTCTCAGCAAATAGTTTCCCATTGGTTTTATTGCACCGCATTTTTAATGGAGCGCAGATGAATGTGCCTACAGATGGCAGGCAAAGATCTCCAAGTCTCTTGTTACCCCTGTGTTGCTCTAACGATGGCAGATGGGGATGCTGGTCTGCATTAATGACTCTAGTGTCAATTGACAACTGCACACACTCCCTGTGTTTGACTGTTTGGATTCTTTATGCCCTCGGATTATAGCAAAGCCATTAGCGTCGTATTTGCTTCCCCCTTTTCTTAACTGCTGCTGGACTTTTGGCTTGCCAGGCCACTTGCTTGATGATCACAGATATGGCAGGGGTGTGGGTGGAAAGGATGGACGCAGGCCAGGTTTTATTTTTGATGGAGAAAACGGAGACGGTGATTCAACCAAAATAAACAGAACACTGTCGAGGAAGTGGCGATTGTAAACGGCACCAGATTGACTTTCCAGATGGTACAGAGCTTGTTTGCGGATAATGAGCAGTTCATATACGAAATCTTGGAATAGTTTCCTTTTGTAACTTTACAGGAATTTCGACATTGAGGATTATTACATGCCTAATGAACAAGCAGAAGCCGATAATGGGTGATGAAAACTCTTTCTGAGAATCCAGGTTTAAGCAATTAGACTGGTAGTCTGGTTGCCGTGAATCATTTAAGATGAAGGATAGTATCTAGATATAAACACTATCATTAATTTACACTTAATAAAAATCATAACCCTAAAAAACGCAATAAATAAAACTGAGCCATCTGATAAAAAAGGAAGCATTTATTGTGTTCCTCAGGACACAGTGTTTAGAAATCCACTTTCCACCCAAATTTCTTTTCACCTTCCAAGAACATTCCAGCTGGACTGGTGACTCTAAATTGCCCCTAGGTGCATCTTGCATTATGATGGACAGGCATCGCATACAGGCTTTATTTCTACTTCATAACCGAACTTCTGGATTCACCAGCATGGTGATCCCTCTGCTTCACCTCCCTCTGATTCTTGACAGTAGCTTGTAAAGCAGCTAAATAAAGCAGCTGAGAAACCAGGAATTGTTTTCAGGGGTGGCAGAACCTTTCAGTGCCAATTTGCTCGGGGTGATCTTGCTGTGTTCGGTTAGCCAGAGCAGATTTTTCCAACCCTCACATCTCAGATCGGTACTGGGGACATTGTGCTTGTTACCAGCCCACAGCAGAAAGCTTGGCTGTGTGTGTACTAACTGAGTGTCACAGCACACAGAGCAGTGCAGCTCTACATGGTTCGAGTTCATTTGTGATGGAGCCAAGATCAAGGTTTGTGAGTGGGACAGCCGCATTTACACAAACAACTTGTGCTTGATGCTACTGAAGAGTGATAACAGGGGGGATTTACATTTATGGCATTTGGCAGACACCCTTATTTAGAGCAAACTTGCAATTATCCCATTCACACAACTAAGCAAATGTGGGGTTTAAGGGCCTTGCTCAGGGGCCCAGGGGTGGCATTTTAGTGTAGCTGGGATTTAAACTCACAACCTTTGGATCTAAAGTCCAATACCTAGACCATTAACCTCTAAGAATCGCCCCCTGATTCTTGAGAAGGGTGGGACTTATCCATTCTTGGGGGCTTTTGATTGGACAAAATCCGGACAAATCTTGAAAATCTATTTCACCATATGAAACAATGTTATTTCTGAAACTGAAATTGCTTTTTAATATCTTTAGCCCTTGAAGCTGTTGTCTGCTGTTGTTCTCAGAACCACCTTGTTCTCTCGGTCTTTCTCGATCAGCAAGCACGTCTGAGCTGAATGTCAGTTTGATAGTAAAAAATCTGCCTGTTCTGGATGGAGCTGCTGTCAGCTGACGGGCAACGAGCCCGGGGACGAATCATTCAGCATTAGGCCTTCAGCTGCTCTTCTGGAACAATGCGAAAAGTGATGGAGGATCAGATGGCGCCGGTGACGGCGTCTGCTGCCGCCTGAACCGCGGGAGAGGCCGAGTGATGTGGCGCTGCTGAGAGGAGATGGCGTTTGCACTCCAGGTTCCTCGCTTGCTGACAGCACCGCTCCGGATAACAACAGTCGCATCAGACAGGTGCAGCCGAGATTACACGCGTTTCTGCTCAGCCAGATGGACGAAATTTTAACAAGTGTTGAAAGCTACGTTCAGAAGAC
This sequence comes from Silurus lanzhouensis, assembly GCA_039877035.1. Lineage (NCBI taxonomy): Eukaryota > Metazoa > Chordata > Actinopteri > Siluriformes > Siluridae > Silurus > Silurus lanzhouensis. The sequence continues at coordinate 8,477,746 of JBCEWE010000457.1, read as the reverse complement.
TCGGGCACACGCGGTGCACGCAAACAAGACATACATTTCTGTATTCTTGTCTACACAGGCAGGGACCAGTGGCTGATTTTTCACTTCCTCTAGCTTTCTCTTTGCATTAGCGAAAAGAACGATCTGACACCAGATGTACAGTAGACCATACAATTTCAAACCAAGATCTGCTCAAACAGGGTATAAAGTACAACGTTTCTTACTGCTAATACATCTCATCCTTCTTGTATTTTGCCCACAATAACAATAAAGAAAAAGAAATGAATTTCTATCTATATTTTTCCACATCCTTTACAAAGCACAAACCCTTTAAAGCTATTCAAATGCCACAGAGAAGAACAAGCACTTGGCTTTCTCAAGTGACCTCGATGTCAGAAAATCCCGAGTTACTTACTCATCATGAAGGCAGCCTCGTTCGTTCCACTTCTTCCGAACTGTGACCTAAAAGAAGGAGCAGTTGATTGCCGCTGCTGAATTTGCGCTTTGCGCTAGGAGTAAATATGGTTATGGCTACAGGCGACTCGCACGCTCCGTGATTTTCACTTTTGCACTCAGAAGATCACTGGCTCGGCGTAACAAGCAGCCATTTAGCATGAGGTAAAACGGGAACATCGTGCCAAGGTGGTTTCAATGTGTCCTTGCTAAGATTAGCTTGTTCTTACCTCAGGCTAATGAAGCCATTCTGCCTTCCTGCATCCATTTCTGCTTAACTTTATTTCTGATGCAGAAATCAGAACTGCAGTGATGTGTTATAAAGATTGAGTCATTAGAACCAATGATTTGGTGTCAGTTTATAATTTGGATTTGTCAGTGAAAACAACATGGAATAATCAGGAGGCGTGGCTTGTAGTGGCCTGTAAATGGAGTGCTAATGAAGCAGGTGTGGCCATTAATGACAACTGGATCTACAGTCACATAAGAGGTGTGGCCTCTTTTTAATGCTTGTCAGTTTTAGTAAAGGAGGTGTGGCTATTGTTTCTGTCAAGACAGTAAAGGAGGTGTGGCCTTTGTTAATGTTAGCTTTGGACAGAAAAGGTTTGGCCTTAAACCCTGCCAGTTTTGGTGAAAGAGACATGGGTTTTATACCTGCTAGTTTTAGTAAAGGAAACATGGCTTTTATTGCTAGCCTTTATACCTGCTAGTTATAGCAAAGGATGCAAGACATTAAGGCCTGCTAGTATATGTAAAGGAGGCGTAGTCATTAGCACTAAAAGGGGTGTGGTGTTTTGTGTATGTCAGTGATAACCATTTTTTAAAATAAAGATTTTTTAAATAGATAGCAGCTCATCATGGTTAGCTTTCTGCACGTAAGAGAGTTTGTTTATTTTTTATTTATTTTTTTATATTTGCACAAATAAAGTCAGAAGGTGCCAGGAGAAGATTAGGACTTCAACAAGCAATAATGAGCTCACCACTATGCATGATTATCAGGCTATTATATTTGGTTACCATGCAAACAAGGAGCACCATGGGATGTCATTAAAGGAAAGGGAAGAGGGAAAAAAAAAACCACCAGCATCTCATTACCATCTGAGAATGAGAAAGGAGGCCTGGATTTCCAATTGGCATCCATTAAAGCAGAGGTAGGACCATTCGTTTTCCTCCGGCTTGCATATTAAAGTTTCCTTTTGTTCTTGCTGGATCCCTTATTGCATGACAAATTGCAGTTCAGTTGCTCTCGCAGTCATATATGGACTACGATTTTAATCGGAATACTTACTGTAGGAACGAGAAGAGTGGAATCATATGTTTTTAGCTGTGCAGCTCAGTCAGGGAGCGCGGCGGATCCGAGACGTGGTTTGATGGTAGGAGACGGACAAAGTGTTCTTTAAAAATAAAAAGGAAATATTGAAAATATGGAAACGATTTCATGATTTGTTTATAAAGGTCATCTACCCACTCGAGTTCTGCAATCAGGTTATATAATGCACCCTCTGTATCACACAAGGCCATTATTGGTATCTGTGTCTATGGATACAGAGTCGGATGGTCTGATGAAATCTAATTTAATTTACATTTTCAAGGTTGTTTTACCCCTATATGTTTGGAAATAATCCAAATATGGCCATGACCCAAACCAGACAAAACCGCTGCACTTATTGAATGGGGTGTTGGGTGAATTCTGGCTTTGGGAAGTGTTTCAACCTCAGCAGCTGTAAATACCTGCAGTTAATGTCAAATACACACGTGCACAGGAGGTATTAGAAATAATTTATACCTACCTATGATGTTCATGAACAAACCGACTTGGTTCTGTTTACAAAAATATAAACAAGCTCAAATCCTTACTTCTACACTGTGACCCTGACCAGGCAGTTACTAAGGATGAAGGAGTCAAAGCTGGAAATGCATCGAGCAACATCACACTTTCATGTTCATGTCACTCTCGCTCGCACCCCCATGAACCCTTAAGTGTGATTGGATTGCACCTGCAGGATCCCAGTCCTGAGAGACAACAATGCTCCTCATATCCGTGTCTGCATTTGCACATTTGCAAAAGTTTAGGACACACATCGGTTTGCTCTGTTTCTTCTGAAAATATTGTGAATTCTTTTTCCAACAATTGGACAAATTTATAGCCAGAAATAGCATAGATGTGCACATCAGGAAGGTCATGAATAGTCACTACACCACAGTTTTCCGTGTCACTCAGTTGAACTGTAATCCTGCCGAATAGCATTGTGGGTATTGTTCCTAATACGTGGCAGATGAGGGTGCAGCTAAGGCCCAGCTGGTGCCCAAACCCTGATCTAGTCTGCTGTCTAATACCCCCACATCCACCCCAACACCATGCTATGTTAGTTACACTACACACTCTGTGACTCAGTGTCACTGTTTTAAAATAAAATACACTGGAACCCAAATGTCTGTGCAAGTAAAATCGAGGTCAAGCCGGCTGGATGTATTTCTGGGTATCAGCCACAATTTATACTAGTGAGATCCTTAAATCTTAAAATTGCCATAATGAACTCATTATTCGCCTATAAAACCAAAATTCCTGAATATTTGATAATGTTTCTTTATTAATTATTCATAAAAGGGATTACAGTTTATACATAAATATACAATTTCATAATTAGTGTTGTGAAGGGGGAGGCTACAGTATATAATAATCACTGAACTGGAATCAGGTGTGTATGATTTGTTGCATGCCATCAAGACATAAAAGGGCGGAGCCTGCTTCGAAATATGATCACAAATTCATCCACTTATTCAGAGTAACTTACAAAGTTTAATGTTTAGAACCCATGGAGAAGCTAGACCTTTGAGCATTGTGTGAAAACTCGTTAAAACTCAGCTGAACAGAAGAGTCTGGAAGCATGAGCAGTGGCTGAGGATTGGAAAAAAGCGTGGAGATGTGCTGAGACGTAGAGGGGACGTTGGTCCATTTTTGGCACCTACAGGAAGCCAGTGGAAGGAACGTGGAAGTCGGGAGGTGTGGAAGAACCTAGGAAGGGCGAAAATAAGATGTGTGGGTGCATTCTGTACCAGTGGAAGACTTTTTTTTCAGGGGAACACCTGCCAGGAGCGAGTTGCAATAGTCCAGAGCAACTGAGTAGCCTGTGGGGACAGAAACAGACAAACTCTTCTGATGCCGTAAAAGAGAAACGGACTTGAGTGTGTTAGATGAGAAACTTCAGAAGAAAAGGACGGTTTATTGTAACCCCATTCGGCCATTTGGTGGCTGAATAATTAAAATAATATATGTAATGCTTTATAGGTGCATTATATTGTGTTCTATTTTTGGGTTCCCTGGTGGTCTAGTGGGTAGGATGCGGCGCTCTCACCGCTGTGGCCCGGGTTCGTTGCCCGGTCAGGGGATTAGGGTTGCACAAACCTTAGTGCTGGTCCCAAGCCTGGATAAATGGGGAGGGTTGCGTTAGGAAGGGCATCCAGCATAAAAACGTGTCAAATCAAACATGCGGATGGTCCTCTGTGGCGCCCCCTAAAGGGGGAAGCCGAAAGAAAGTTTATATTGTGTCCTATTTTTGGACAAAAATAATGTTGAGACATGTACGGTGGGACAAAAACATTGTATTAATTCGAGTTAAATATAGATACTGAATGCCTCATGACTGCAACAAAAAATCCAGAAATAACAGGATATAAAGAAAATGAAACAGAACAGAAACATACTGGGGGAAAACGAGGATCCTTCCATAGATAATCTATAATTTCCAAACTCCGAATAAATGTTCAACCCCCTCAGAAAGAGCAAGGCCACGGCCACATGCACCCTGAGGGTCAAGTGAAGCTCAGAGAGAAAAACAGGCTGTGAGAGAGAGAAGGATGGAGGGAGAAGCGTTAGGACGAGTGGACCTGCTGTGCTGATTCCGATGGAATTCTGGTCCGATATTCGCAGCGTAAACGCAATCAGCTGAAGATGATTGAGGTGGGATCACTAAGGATTGCTTGTATCCGTAAGGATTTGGGATTTATTAGATTTTCGGAATGGTTCATTTCCCAGTCATTATGATGATATTGCCAGGAATTACAGTTTGTCGTGGAGAGAAATAAGCCTTAATTTTTTTTTTATATTTTTTTTTACATTCATTTAATCATTAAAATGTGCAGAAATAACTTTGGCATAACTTGAATTTTTTTCCTGTCTTCACTTTTTTTTCCTTCTCTTATATCTTTAGTGCTTCTTTACAAACTTTGAGAGTCTGAAGGCCAGGCTACATGCTTCACATGGGGGAAAGGACACATACCTTTAAGTGCTGTGTTGTTCTGTATTTCTTCTCGATTCTTCAGGTTATGTATTAATAACGCCTGTAATGGAGGTCGTACTTTTCTTTCCCTTGTTTTTTTCCCCCGCTTTTATTTTCTTCCGCTCGAGGCCACGATGGTGGATCAGGAGGGGGTGGCGCTCGGTATAAATCCAGCAGCCGGGGTTTTGTGCTCGCGTTCTACGCCTTCTCTTGCACGGTCATAAATTTGCGCACCCTTTCACTACCTTTTATATTTCTGAAACGGATCGTTCAGAAGGTTCAGATTAGATTTCTGTAACACAAACTGTCATTTGCATCGATTTGAAAGTGAACGGATTACCGTTGCCGTTTTAACCCTACGGTACGTATTAAAACAAACTATGCTAAAACATGAATTGTTTGTCGTGTGCGTCTTCTTCTTGACATCGTTTATCAGTCGGTTGCCGAGCAAGTGCATTGTCACATACGTTATACGTTTATAAGGACTGAGCGAATTGATTAGTACCCAATTTGTCCATAGCGCATCAATTAACTGGATGTTTTAATACTTAAATAAAATTTTCTTTTAGTGTTATTACAAAAGAGAGAGAGAGAGAGAGAGAGAGAGAGAAAGAGAGAAAGAGAGAGATTGACTTCACTGTACATCTTACCTGAGAATAAGAAATATATAATAAAAAATGGACAGACTGAGGGATAATAGAAATAAAAACCACAACCAGAGGCAAATTACAGATCTGTTGAATTCTCAAATCTGATTGGTCCAGAGTTGTTGATTCATTTTCTGTGTGCATGTAAAACCACAGGTGTTAATGAGGCTGTTGTACAGTACATTATTATTTCCATAGTAACAGTTTGTTCACAGGGACTCGTGCAGTGGATATATATATACACACTATATGGCCAAAGTTTAACATCTAAGCATAAAATTGGTATGTGTTTCTTCAGGTACTGATGGAGGCTTGAAGTGCACTCAGTGTTCACATTCATTAATATTCAATAGGGATGAGGTCAGATCTTCCTCTCCAAACCCATGTAAAGCACATGGAGATGGCTTTGTGCACAGGGGCATTGTCAAGCTGGAACAGGTTTGGGTTTAGAGAAATTTTATGCTACAGCATCCAAAAACATTGATAAAAAAATCGGGTGCCTTTGCCTTAGTGGTTATTAGTGGGGAAGAACCATATCAAGTCAGGTGTCCTAATACCTAAAAAAAAAAAAAAAAAAAAAATAAGAAAAAAAAAAAATATATATATATTTTATAAAGTTTAAAACGTTTAAAATAATAATATATATATTTTTGTATTCAAATATATAAAAAAATAAAATCTAATGAATTAAAAGAATTCAATCCTTTTTTTAATCAATTGATTAAATTGAGTAATCGATTAAATTGATATTTGTGTGTGTTTTTGTTCAATTTTTTAAACACACGTTCTGCTCAACTCTTCTACATATTTTTTATGCTTCTTTCAGGTTTACTTTTTTTTTTTTACAAATGTCTTTATTCCTTTCATCCATCATTTATTTACTTCCTTGATGTATGGAATTCTCTCCTACCAAGAGAAATTCTTGAAGCTGTTCATAAAACTCAAAAGAATCCACATCTCTAGACTGTCGTTAGAGTTTTCGCACATGCGCAGTACAACTCGTGTTTCCGGTATGTAGCGAGTAGAAAAATTGACACTAAGCTCAAAGTGTGAGGTGGAAACTAAACAATCCTTCCTGTCCGCCACTTAGTATATACGTGATGGAAAAATTCAACTCGGTAACTGGGTTAATGTGTATAGAAACACAATGCAATGATTTGCAAATCTCATAAACCCACATTTTATTCACAATAGAACATTCTGTAGAAAACAAGAGTTTAAATTGTGGAAAATGTACCATTTTAGGGAAAATAAATTGTCATTTGATTACTGTAACACGTCTCAAAAAAGCTGGGACGGGACAACAAAAGTCTGGAAAAAGTAAGTGCCATTAAATTGAAACAGTTGGAGAAACATTTTGCAAATAATGAGGTTAAGTGACAGCAGGACAGTAAAATGATTGGGTATAAACAACAACTTTTTTTCCTTAAAATGGTAAATATTTTCAGTTTAAACATTTTGACACAGTTAAACATTTTTTGTTGTTTTATTCTGAATAAAATATGGGTTTATAAGTTTTGCGAATCCTTTTTTTATTGACATTTTGCGCATTGTGGCAACGTTTTTTTTAGAATCGGGGGTTGTGTTTGGTTAACTGCATTTATTCGCACGTACTACACCACAATAACAAAAACAATGAAGCGAAAAAATCGCCTTCTGTAGGTCGGGGTTGGGTTTCGAATCTCCTTGGTCACGGGTAATAAATAAAAAATCAAGTTCTTGCCTTTATTTCCTTGTTTATATCATACAATTTTTATAAACACACACACACACACACACACACAGAAAAAGCTAAATCGCCCCCATGACTCCTCTAAAACTCCACACTTAACACTCCTATTTGCTCACATGTTTAAATGTATGAGATGGATGATTCATGCTCACTCCGGGCCAAACTGTTTTAGAAGTTCAAGATTCAAGATGTGTTTTCTGTCATTACGCCTGTCTATGCCGTGCTGTTCTCTGTCATGGCTTCTCTTCAAACCCGATCACTGCGCTGCCAGATGGTCTCTAAAGCCTGCCCTCGTTAGACTGCTTGTTTATTCTTAATTAAGTTTTAAAATAAATAAAAACCTTGAGTGAAACACCAAGAGTCTCAATTCTTTGGCCAGAGCTGACGTTGGATGCAAATAAAAAAAGATGTAGCTTTTATTTTGAACAAAACCCAAATTGCTGATGTTGAAGTTGTTTCCGAGCTTGATATCAATTCCGAATGCTGACTGTGTCTGAATACACAAAATCAATCAGGTTTGGGGGGGAATTTTCTGATCATGCTTCACTTGCAGACTATTTCATTTCTTTGCATACATCAGTGTCGTTCCCGGAGTTCGAGGCGTTCCACGGCGTGACCCCTGCGACCCTCAGGAGTGATGACTCCTCCTGCTTCCATTCCTCTGCATATGACTTGGAAGAGAGTAGATTTTCGGCGTCTGCGGTGGGAGATTAATGAACGTGTCGAGTCGGGGTTGAGGCGCGCCCGTCGATGCCACCCTTCCGCCCGCCTATGATTTATGAACAGCCGGCAGTGCGTGAGCTGTAATTCGAGAAGGGTTTGTTTTTGCTCATGAAGATTGAATTTTTTAAATCAGTGATTGATAATCTCACTCTTGCCTTTTCCTATATCATGCGAAGGAGAAGGATAGAAGAGAGAGGGAAGGAAGCACTCGTCTCACCGATGAACTGGTGCGAGTCACCGAATGTTGAGCGCAGAGAATCAATAAATGTGGGAATAAATGACAGGAGTTTATATATATATATATATATCGTTATTATTATCATTATTATTCTTGGTGTTATTTTAAACTTATATGAACAATATGCTCATAGTTGACAAATGACAAGATGCTGCGATTTCAGATGATGCTCAGGTAGGAGGTTTTGGAGACGAAGTGAGAGAGGTTTTGGAGACGAGGTGAGAGAGGAGCGATTGAGACGGTTTGGTCATTTGCATAGGAGGGACATGGAGTATATCAGTAGAAGAATGCTGAGGATGGAGGGAAAGAGGAAGGCCAAGGAGGAAGTTCATGGACGTGATGAGGGAAGACATGCAGGCAGTTAGTTTGAAAGAGGCAGATGTAGATGATATGGAGACTAATGATTCACTAGTGAAAGCTGTTACACTACACAGATCAGGCGTAACATTCTAACATGATAGCTTTATGAGCGGTGAAGTGAAGAACACTGATGATCTCTTCATCATGGCACCTGTTAATGGGTGGATTTATTTATTAGGCAGAATATTTTGTCCTCAAATTTGATGTGTTAGAAGCAGGAAAAATGGGCGAGCGTAAGGATTTGGACAAATTTGACAAATTGTGACGTCTAGACGACTGGGTCAGAGTACTGCAGTGGTCTGTATCTATTAAAACAGTGATGAACCGGCGACAGGGTTGTGGGCGGCCAAAGCTCATTGATGCACGTGTGGAGTGAAGGCTGGTACATGTGGTCCAATCCAACAGATGAGATCCTGTAGCTCAAACTGCTGAAGAAGTTGCTGTTGATGTTCGGCAGATCAGAACTGTTTTAGCAGCATACAGGGACCAAGACAATATTAGGCAGGTGGTCATAATGTTATGGCTGTTGCACTGTAATGCTGGAACAGGTTTGAGTCGCTACTTCAAAATGTAATGCTTGTCGTTATGTATATATCTGAATCAACCTTTTCAATCTGTCTGATTCACAAATTGGAATCGTTGCTGATTCTCAGGTGGTGTTTCTGCTGCACTAGTCGCAGTGAAGGCACTTTCATCTGACATTCTTCTCTTATTGTTGGCTAGTACGGTCTGTTAACTGACTCCAGTTGAGTTCAGTTCTCGTCTTTCAACGTGAATTCAGTTTTTTGAAGAATTTAAAGCATTGCGTCTCTCTGAGGCATGGAATGACTATTTATTTTAGTCTTTCAGTGACTCTGAGTATTACATTCACATGGAAACGAGCAAGGAGAGAACGAAGGAGATTGAGAGAAATTGTGACCAAATAAATCCCTCTCCTTTCACTCCCACTGTTTGTCTCTCAGGGCATTATGTACATCTAAAATAATGCAGGACACGATTTCTGCAATTCTGCACGTTCTAAAACCAGTTATTCTTCTTTTTTTTTCTCAGGGTGGTCTGATCGCTCTCCTCCTCCTCATTCTTCTCTTCACTCTGGTCCTGTACACTCGTCAGCGATGGTGCCGGCGCCGCAGGGCTCCACAAAAAAGCGCCAGCACTGAGGCCACCCACGAGATCCACTACATTCCTTCAGTCCTGCTCGGACCACCGCAGTCCAGAGACGGCTTCCGGACGCCTCGTGCCCACCAGCACGGCTCGGTCATTGGCATGGCCATCCGTGAGACGCCCATCCTGGACGACTGCGACTGTGAAGATGACGAGCAGCCTGGACAGCTCCTGGATGGGAAGATTCACATGGACGAGGACTTCTGCAGCCAGGGCACTCGCAGCATGGATAGTCTGGGAAAAGGAGGATTTGATGCCAATAGTAAACACAGCCTGGATAACAGAGGTGAGTTGCTGTTCGGATTTTATATCGCTTTTGGTTTTGTATCTTGTGCTGCAAATTACCTTGTGGAGAGAAGGAAAGGTGTGCAGAAATGTGGTGGAGTTGCTCAAGAAGTCCGGTTAGGATGAGCTTAACTGTGCATTGATTATGAGACACTTAGCTGTGTTGAATGGGTTGATTTTAACTGTCACCCCCCCACATAAACAGAGTCAGTTGATTAAGCTATCTAGGTAGCTTCTAAAAAACTACTAAAGGTTGAAGCTCTGAATGTCTTAACATTAACAACAAGTTAAGTTTGGCAGAACTTGTGTCCGAGGTGGTATCAAAAAGTTTCGAGACTAATGGTGTAACTGGTGCTATTCTGACCACGTGCGTTATCACGTCTGCGATTATATAATGGACAGCGAGTTAGAACAAAGAGCAATCGGAGTCGGTTGAGCACCTGCGCTTCAATAGCAGAAGAACATTACTGAAAGACGACCAGAGATCAGGAAGAGCTTTAGCGAGCTCAACTACCGAAAAGGTCAAAACCGTTTGCCAACTTGTGCATGATGATCATAGGGGAACAATGCAAATAATCTCACTTCCGCACCCACCCTACTCACCAGATTTGTCTCCTGAGGATTTTGCCTCTTTTTCCGAAGATAAAGATCTGTCTCAAAAGTCGCCGTTTTGTCACCATTGAGAAAATCCAGTGTGAAGGTGCTTTAAACGCTTCAAAAAGGAGACTTCCGGGACATGTTTCAGAAGTAGTAGGAATTGGAGTGTATTGCAGTGCAGTGCAGTGATAGTGTGGAAATGTAGATTTTTTGTAAAAAAGAGCTAGTCCCAAAACTTTTTGATGCCATTGCGTACATCCAGATTTGGGTCTACAAACACTACAGGATTTAGTGCTATTCAGAACTTGTGTGGTCTATAATGTGACCTTGTGTATAAAATGACCTTGTGTTTTCAGAAACCAACTCTTAATAGGTAACTTAAAATAAGGTGTACACAACGAAATTATCATAAGTTTGCGATTTCTATCTGTTCATTCTGTCAAAATTATTTATGTCCATAATGACCACGAAATGCAAAAATGGGAAACCCAAACAAAGCGCTAATACAACTTCCTCTATCATGTTCATCCTGACACTTAACTAAAGCTAATGATGGTTGGAACACTGGCATTTAAAGCGACACGTGACATATTCGAGTGCATCTGGGGAGTTGGATTTGAAGTTACCTGCCAAGTGGAGGCTAATTATAGCTGTTGACCCGAATCTGAAGTGAGACGCAGACGGAGTAGAGAGCTAGCGAGAGCGGCCCATTGACATGCTGCTGATGAGCTGGTTTAGATGGTTCCCAGTGGAGGCCTGCGAAGGCCAGAGAGTTGATTGTAAGGACTTTGGAATAACAGCTCAATATTGATAGAGACGCTTTGTTTTTCATTACTACCAGGTTTATGTGCACAGTAGAGGTTTGTAATCAAGCTTCAGACTTCCTTTAGCCTTCTACTTGATTATCTATTTTATCTCCTTATGCAAGAAAAGGCCATTGTCTTGAACAAATTGCACAACAGCGAATCGCATTCAAGATATACTGCACACTTGCCTGACAAACCCCAAACGAAGCATAACAGTAGCTTAATAGACTAGTTAAATACAGAGAAACAACAAAATAGAGCACATTGAAGCTGAGTCTGACTGCCCATGGTTTCAGGGTGCACTGATGTGTAGGAATGTAAATAAATGTAAATAAATACAGAATGCAATGATTTGCAAATCTCATAAACTCATATTTTATTCACAAGATAGCATAGAAAACAAATGTTTATACTTAGGAAATGTACCATTTTAAGGAAAAAAATAAGGCCATTTTGCCTGCAGTCGCCACCTTTCACAATTTAAAAACATTTGGTGCGTCATGAAATGCAGTGATGGACAGGAAGGAAGTGAATATAATGCGTTACTGTACTGTAGCTTTTTCGCGCATCTGTTTTTTCTGAGTTTTTCCATTTGGGGAGATTTCACTTCATTTCAAAGTCAAATATTTGAGTCAGTCGTTTCTTTTTATTTATGAGGATAAAAACGTAACTGGTGAAACACACAGCGAGTCACCAATCAGGATCGAGCACTCGCTCTGTTTTACACTCATTATGATTGATGCTTGGTGTATCTACTGATCAACAACATACAGTTCAGCATCAATTCAACATCAAGCAGAACATTTAGAGCGGAAGTAATGATATAAAAAAACTTATAACTCGAAATTATGAGTAACAGAGTCTTTTTACATAAACTGAGTTGATTAAGCAAAGTGTCTTGTGACAAAAATGATGATAGGAAAATTATAGCCATAATAAATCACAGCACTTTGGATACTTAAGTAGATTTGAAGGCAAATACTTTTGTACTTTTACTCACTTTTACTAGAGTTTATTTTAAAGTTTAAAAAAGTCAAGTACATGGTTGTTTACTTCGTTCACTGCTGATGAAATGAAAAATACAACAAAGGAAACTTAGAAACGTCAAACAGCTAGAATATGGTGTTAAACACATAAGGCACATTTCTCTCTCAAACCTTCAGCAACTTGTCTCCTCAGTTACCAGATGTATACAGAAAATGTGCAGTACACGGTGGTAAACATGGCCCTGTCAGCTTTTTTGAGACCAGTTGCAGTATAATGAATAGAATATGAATCTATGATTTGCAATTCATTCTATTCTGTTTTATTTACATTTTATTTTCAGTGTCCTGATTTTTTGGAATCGGTGTTGTATTACTAAGGTGGCAACATGCTAGCATTGAACAACCCCAAGCTGTACGAATACTTCTATTTAAATGAATAAACCCTAATCAAGGGAGGAAAAATAGGTCTAGTTTTCAGGAAGTTGCACAGCCAATAATACACCACCATATTTACTTCTTTATATCCACTACTGTAAAGCCAGACACAGTAACAGGGATAGGATTTATACGTACTGGAGAGAATATTGAGAGGTGAAGCACAAAGATAATGCATTTATTGAATGATCTGATCAAGTTAAAGAAAGCTTTTCTTATTAAAAATCTTTTTGGCTGCTGCTTGATGATCGAATCGCACTAAAAACACAGGGGACCCAATGAGCAGGATTGGAAATCACTGGCTTAGTGTCTGTTTATTTTTGACTTAACTGCACTTTTTATCTAAAGTTTGTTAAGGGCCGGGTTTATGAGCCCCTGGTGCAAAAGTGCACAGAATGATAAAGCAAAAACAGAGGAAGAAGCATTTTCCTCATAAAACAGCACTGGTTTCAGTGATTAGAATTGGTTCATGCTAAAAAGAGATCAACGGTTCTGAAAGCTTCAAATGGGGACCTCGGGGGCAAATTCAATTTCCGAGATGAGAAGTATTAGAAAGGTCATATTAACGGTCGATGTTCAAACGGCCAAACTGCACCTTATCAACACATCCGGTGATGTTCAAAACTCTTGATCTTGAAATATGCCTGGGCAAAAGTTAAACTCTCCGCACTCTCTCAGGGCTGCACCGTGTGACCCTGGCATTTATAATTCTGCAAAAGCAATTTGGCCATCAGGTCCTAGGTGGCCCCGTGTGTCATCTCAGATAAAGCTGCGAGAGAGATGGAAAGGGAAGCTGGCATATCCGTGGAAGTCTTTTAATTGGTTTGTGTTTGCTTTGGTCAGGAATGACCCTGTTTGAAGCACTCTTTGAATTATTTATGTTTCATCATTTTTTAATACATGAATGTCCTCGGCAATTTTTGAAACTCTTTGGGTTATCCATTAAGGCCTTAAACATGTGCGTTAGAATTGTGAGCAGAGCGTATTGGCATTGCTTTGATTGACTGAAATGAACTCTGCAGGATTTTTCAATCATGCCGACTGTCTATACCCTGGCGGAGATAAATAATTAAATCAAATGCAAAAAAAAAATGAATGATGTATTCTTTAGATTTTTTTTAAATCATAATATAAGACAAGCATTTTTTAATGCATTCTTTTTCTGGATTTTATCTCACTTGATACAATGAGAATTAGCAAAAATTCCTTCCTGGTTTCTTCCTGATTCCGGGTCGATGGCCATCTTGCCTTTTTTCCCGCGCCACTCAGTATTTCAGGACACCCAAGATATTTACTCACGCCCAGATTATCTCACTGGCTTCCTAAGTCCCTGAGAGTCCTCTGCCACCCTGCCTGTTCTGGTTCCTGACCCCTAAACCCTGTTCTGCTCTGCCTCCCGGTTTGGACTCTGGATTTATTTATTTTTTGTTTGTTTTGTTTTTGTGTTTTTAGCTCTGCTCTTTGTTGCCCTGTTGCCCTACAGCTGTTCTTGGCCTGTGTTTTTCTTTCTGCCTGTTTCTTTATAGGTCCCCCTTCCACTTACCCGTGATTCCTGACAGATTCAAAGGAATCTCAAATTGATATGATACTCCCAGAGTTCCCTTCCAGATCTGATAGGAACTGATGGGTTATATCTAATTGAGAAGCTCAACAAAACTATAAAGATTAATGTCAGTTATATTAGTAAGCTGTTTGACCTTCCTAAGGGCCAGAACAACCTCCTGACATTGTTTTGGAGTTCCTGGAACTGTGCAGGAGTTCTTTTAAAATACATTCTCCCAAACGGTGCAGATGAAGAGCACAACCTGTTCATCTGAGTGGAAATCTGGTGGAATTGATAGTCAAAACTCATCAAAACATTCAGAGCTTCTGCACTGTGGAAAGGAATGGGATGGGAATGGGACAGGTGAAAACCTACTTCTTCCTAAAAAACTTGCACGTTTTCCCCTCTGTTTGTTTCGTCTTGGTTTATTTAAAAAGTGCTATAATTTAAGAGTTTTGGGCTGTAATCTAGTAAACAAGTGATCTAGTGAACCAGTGTTTATTTGTTCATTGATTGAAGTAAAAAACACTTTTGTATGTTGCTTTGGATAAATGTAAATGTCAATGACACCCATTGCAGTGTTTCATGACAGGATAAAGGCGATCAGCTAGAAGAACACATCCACAGTTTTCCATCCACGATCCATAATGATCATTTTCCATCATCACTTTCCTCCTCGAAAAGTGTTTGACAACAATTTATATGAAACTATTTGCTATATTCTTTCAAAACCTTAATATCTGAGCTGTTAAAGTACAAAAGAAGGCCAGCGTTCGCTTCCATTATGCACAGCTCCGAGTTTACCCAGCGTTTGTTGAAGTCTGGAGACTGCGGTGATAACACTGGCCTTTATCCCACGGATGAACGATGAAGATCCCTTTAAGTGATGTGGACAAACAGCCAGGCGATGGCCTTGAATAAATCATTAAGCGGATTCTCTTGGCGTCGTGCCTGCTCTTCGGGAGCACTCGGAGCCGGGCCGTTGTGAATTCATTATCGCTCCAATTAATTCACATCGCAGAATATTTGGATTGTGACCTTGTCTGTGCCTTATCTTCTAAATCTGGAGAAGTAACCGGATCACAGGTTCATAAAAGATTTAAGATGATGATGAAAAGATGGTAGTTTTTTTTTTTTTTTTTTTTTTTTATCTGCCTGCTCCTCTCGTCTTTTTCAATTCCACAGAATGAATAAATAAATAAATAAATAAATAAATAAATAAATAAATAAATAAATAAATAACCAAGCGTGCAGCAAGATTAGAGATTTCTTACAGACATTAGCAGGACAAGTTCCTGAAGCCCTTCTTAAAAATGTTTACAAATTCAGTATGCTTAATATAAAAAGAGGCTGAAGGTTAATTCCGATGGCTATGCTTGAACAAAACCGAACCCTTGCTAATTGCTAGCTGTCAGCTAAAAAGTAAAGAACGGCTGGAACAGTTTATTAGTTAGCTGTTTACTGCAAAAGTTGGATTGCTTGGTTCTATCTCGTAGCCTTTCTTCAAATCGTTCTAATTGTTTGTATGCTGAAGAAAGATGAGAAATTTTACCCCTGCATGTATACGAGAAGGGCAGTAGTTTTGTCTACACCTGAGCATTAGATATACCTTTGGTTTACTTTTTGAACATTTCATTTCACATTTAGAAACCATCTGCTGTTATGGTTACCTTCAACCTTCTGGGAAAACATTACACTAGATTTTGTGGAGATTTGAGGAGATTCATTCATCCATAAGGATGTTAGTAAAGTCAGGTAGTGATGTATGTGAGAATGTGAGGGGGTTCCTGGGGTGCAGCCAGCATTTACATTCATCTCCAGAGTGTTCAATAGGGTTGGAGCTCAGGAGATCTTTCTCTACAACACATAGGAAGCAGATCTACATGGAGCTGGCTTTGTGCACAGGGGCATCATCATGTTGGAGCAGGTTTGTTGTGAAGAGAAAATCGAATGCCATCACACCAAGAGACAAAATATACAATTGTATATCCAGTGACGCCTATAAAAAAAGGAGAAAGACAAGAGCTAAAATTAGGCTTTGAAACCCCCCAAAAAATATGTCCTGCAACAGCCAGCAATGTATTTGTACCATTTTTTTAGACGAACCAGCATTACTCAGGGACCACCTGTACATTTAATCAGACTTTGTATCAGTGATTAGAAGTGAATAATGTTTGGTTTACACAACATATAGTGACAGTATTGAAATCATTGAAACGGCAATACTGATTAAATGTTGCAGGAAATTGCTTCCAGGCTGTGATGGATTCAAATCTGGCCAACAAACTGTTTTCAGTTTTTCAAATGAGGTTTATTTGCATTTTCTCATTGTCTTGGCCCTTGGCTTATTATCCTCGGAGAAGCTGCAACCTTACAGCAGAGTTAAACAGAAATGATTTGAATGTAATTTGATACTGTACTTATTCAGCTTTTTCACGTTTCTGCACTTTACTGAAGTGTTTCCATTCGGGGAGACTTTTACTTTAAATTCACCACATTTCAAAGTCAAATATTTTCTTTTTCACTCGACTACATTTTACGGAAATCAGTCGTTCCTTTTTAATAATGAGGATAAAAACAAAACTGGTGAAACACACAGCGAGTCACCAATCAGGATCGAGCGCTCGCTCTGTTTTAAACTTGTTCTGATCGGCGCTTGGTGTATCTACTGATCACCAACATACAGTTCAGCATCAGTTCAACATCAAGCAGAACATTTAGAGAGGAACAAATGATGAAGAAACTCCAGACTTGAACTTGTTATACTTTTGGTAAAAACACACGTGGTTTTATTTGCATGATTTTTCTGTAATAGTTGAAAAGAAGGTTTTAGGTTCATGATCATTTAAATAGAAATCAATCAGTGTTTGAGTCATTAATATCATTCTATTAATAGATCAGTGTGCTGAGAGTCACATTCGAGTCTTTTTACATAAACTGAGTTGAGTAAGTAAAAAGTCTTGTGATAAAAATTATAATAGGAACATTATAGTTATAATAAATCACAGTACTTTGGATACTTAAGTACATTTGAAGGCAAAAACTTTTGTACTTTTACTCAAATGGGTGAAAGTTTAAAGGGACACATTTTTTCTGAATCTCTACATTTTACTTTTAACTACATGATATGTGTACTTCGTCCACCACTGCCTTTCAGTTCACTGGATTGTGCTGCATTTATTTGGTAGGTGTGAGTGGTTAGGATGCTTGAACATGCTTCAGATGTCAGTTAGACCCTGTCAGCTGTGATACCATCAAGGAAAATGAGTGAACCAGTTCCAGTGGCAGTTCTACATGACACTATCACCAACAGGTTTTAGAGATAAGGTGGATGCTGTAAATCTTTTCTGTAATGGGTAATTCCACCTGTCTCTTCTCACCAGTATTTCATCGCAGACACTTTCTATGCTTTCTAAAGATCCCCTGACCTGTTCTAGATGGGTTGATTTATTCTTCATCAGAACTTTTTTCTAAAAACGGCTGAAGCAAAGTATAAAAAGTGTGTAGGAGGACGTTGTTCCCAAGGCTGTCCATCCACAAAGGGGGTGGGTGGAATACTAGAAGAAGTATTACACGTGCGCTCCTTATAATTTCAATTTAAGTTAAATTAGAAGTGATATGACAGAGTTTAGATGTGACCTGGTTTGTGGAAGATCACTCTGATGCAATGGGAAATGATGAGCTTTTACATAATTCACCGCTTTGGGGTTTCACTAAGATTATGTTTCCAGGGGGTGATTTTTTTTTGCTGGAATTTTGCTGCATCTCTTTTTGTCTCCTACATCATGCCTGCTAACGTTTTTAAGAAAATGCATATATACGATTGTTCCGACGAATGGATAGATAGCTACGTAAGTGGATAAATGGATAGATAATCGATAGAGCTATGGATGGATGGGTGGGTCGGTAGATGGATGAATGGATGGACAGAAATATATCGATAAATAGATTGATAGATAGATATAATGGGTGGATAGATGGATGGGTAGGTAGATTGCTAAAAGATAAATTAATGGGTGGATAGATACATATGTATAAATGGATGGATGGATGGATGGATGGATGGATGGATAGATGGATAAGCTAACTAGTAAATAGACGGACAGCTTTTTAAAGATGGACAGATGGATGGATGGTGGGTTGGATGGATGGATGGATGGTGGGTTGGATGGATGGATGAATGGATGGATGGATGGATGGATGGATGGATGGATGGATGGATGGATGAATGGATGGATGAATGGATAGGTTGATAGATATAATGGGTGGATAGATAGATGGATAGGTAGGTAGATTGCTAAATGGATGAATTAATAGGTGGATAGATACCTTTGTATACATAGATAGATAAATGGATGGATGGATGGATGGGTGGATGGATGGATGGGTGGATAGATAGATGGATAGGTAGGTAGATTGCTAAATGGATGAATTAATAGGTTGATAGATACATATGTATGTTTGAGCTGAACATATGTATGTATGAGATGTATGTATAGATAGATAGATAGATAGATAGATAGATAGATAGATAGATAGATAGACAGACAGACTACTTTAATGAGATTAATTTGTTATAGAATGACAGATTTATCAGTATCTTTTTCGCTTTGTTTTCACTTGCTCTCTTGTTTTCGTTCCCCAGGTTGCTCAGACCTAAAATAATAAGTGTGTAAACATTGGAAAATCACCAGATATTTGTACTTTGTGAATATTCTGGCCAACAAGACTGGCACAAGCCTAATTAGAAAGCAATCATGGATTTATTTCCCTGGCGCTTTAACAGATTGTCGAGCACTATCATTCATAAATGCACTCAGAGTCTGTATAATTGTGTCAATATCTCACAGAAGCAATCATGGACAATAGAAAGCTGAACGATATTGGCCACTACTTTACTGGCCACTCACTACTTTGCAATGAAATGGGGGAAAAAAAGGAAAAAAGAAATCAATAAAAGCTCTTTTAGATTATTTCTCTTCCCATTTAATCAGGCGCATAGCAAACGCACAACCACCGGTGCTCTGTGTTCGAAACTCTTTTAAAACAAGACAATAAATGATGCTTGGGTTGCTTTCGCCTTTGGCCAAAGGGGAGGAGATGAATTAGGTGTCGAGGAACGAGGTGGTAGGTTGCCAATTACTCTGTTAGTGAGGAGAAAAAGACCTCAATTAGCTTTCAATCATGTTCATCATTCATGAGGAGAGCGAGCAGGACGGAGGGGCAGGATTGTTTCCTTCAGGGATCAACATGAAGTTATTAGGGATATTTGATTTGCTGTGATGTTTGGGTGGGAGGAGCCTGGTCTCACTTTCCCCTGTCAATCACAGCATTAATATCCAATTAAAAGCATCCACAAGCTCATGTATGTGGAAGAGGGCAGAAAGCACTTTTCTTTATATCAGACTGGGACACACATTTTTAAAAGGAGTCTCACATAATAAACTTGTTTTTGCCTCCACCTCTCCCTAAAAACACACACTATATTGACAAATGTATTGGGACACCTGACAATGCTGCTATGCACAAAGCCTGCACAATGAAGAGCTGCTTTCCATGGATTGGAAGTTGTTGAAGTTATTTGTTTATGAATAATATGAAATGAAAAGCAAACAAAAACAAATCAAATACCCCAAAAACCCTGATAATTCACTGTCTACTATATATAGAGTCACTTATAATAAAACATAAATACATAAAAAATGTATTAAAAAAATAAATAAATAAAAGTCACAGTATTATTACATTCATTCAAAGTAAAAAAAAAAAGAATATTATATATATATATATAAATAAAGCAAGAAAAAAATATATTATTTTTATTTTATTTATTAGCATTATGCTAGCAGTTTTGTACCAGCTACTAGCAGATTTCACTCCATATTAGCTGGAATTGTTTTTACTGTTGATAGCTCAATGCTACATTGTTTGAATTTTTCAGACATTTTTAACATTTCTGTTGCCGTCCACTTCCTGTTTCTCCTCGGCAAACATTTTCCGCCATGAGCTCGAACTCGTAACTCGGCCACAGATTAAAAAAGCGAGTGCGTTCCAAACTCGGCCAGGCATCATGTTAAATCCTGTAAAACAGAGCCTTGTGGTCAGAGAGGGGGCTGATGGGAGATATCGGGTTTCTCGGGTAGAAGCGCTGACCTTTTCTTTAGCATCAGCGCAGGGGGCGTTAGATGTTGTCTGAAAATCCACAGGGGGTGAAATGAGCTTTCGTTCAGTTGGGAGTAGTGATGGCTTTTCCCCTCGAACTGTCATGTTGATGCTCTTCTCGTGTGTGTGTGTGTGTGTGTGTGTGTGTGTGTGTGTGTGTGTTTGTGTTGTGTTTGTGTTTGTGTGTGTGTGTGTGTGTGTGTGTGTGTGTGTGTGTGTGTGTGTGTGTGTGTGTGTGTCAGGCTTATAACTGAAAAAACACCCGTATTCCTCATTTTGACTAAAACATTGCTACCACTTAAAGACTCCAAGGCGTGTAATGAGACGTAGAAGTTTTCTAATTAGCAGTGCAAACGTGATTACACGTCTCTGCATCTGTACACACACACACACACACACACACACACACACACACACACACACACACACACACACACACACACACATTGTAGTTACTATCAGTCATTTTTACTTTTTTTTTCTTCTTCACTAACGTAGCTGCTATCAAGTTTCTTTCAAGTTGGAGTAGAAGAGTTCTTCCTCAGTGAATTATTGACTCATTAGTGAGATAATAAATGTTCGAATATTTTTTTTCTCCCTCGACGTGGCTCTGAAAACCTCAATGGCCTCAAACTTAATTGGGGAGACAAAGTAACCGTACACAGGGCTAAGTGAAGAATAACTGCAGGTGTGTGATTTTATCGGAT
The DNA here is from genome assembly GCA_039877035.1 of Silurus lanzhouensis. Taxonomy (NCBI): domain Eukaryota; kingdom Metazoa; phylum Chordata; class Actinopteri; order Siluriformes; family Siluridae; genus Silurus; species Silurus lanzhouensis. Next base: position 8,456,649 of record JBCEWE010000457.1, on the reverse strand, counting down.
ATTGTCATGATGTGAGTGAGAACACAGATGACGGAATGACAGATAATAATGATGCAAGTGAGGAAGCGAATAAATGACAATAAATGATGGAGTGAGTAATAGAGTAAATGATAGAGTGAATACATGAATGGAGGAATGAAAGATTTAATGATAGTGAGTGAATGAAGGAATGAATAAAAGAAAAAAAAAACAATGGCATTAGTAGATGAAGTGAGTGTAAATGATGTAAATGGAGTGAGTGAATATATGAATAAAAGAATAAATGATGGACTGGTGAGTGAAGGAATGAATGACAAAAAGTGCTGAGTAGGGCTGTGGATTGGCAAGAATCTGGCGTATCATGAAACGGATTGCAATACAATATTTTGTGATACAGTATGTTACGATACAATATTTTGTGATACAATATTTTGTGATACAATATGTTACGATACAATATTTTGTGATACAATATTTTGTGATACAGTATTTTGTGATACAATATGTTACGATACAATATTTTGTGATACAATTTTTGTGATACAGTATGTTACGATACAATATTTTGTGATACAGTATTTTGTGATACAATTTTTGTGATACAGTATGTTGTGATACAGTATGTTACGATACAATATTTTGTGATACAGTATGTTGTGATACAGTATGTTACGATACAATATTTTGTGATACAATTTTTGTGATACAGTATGTTACGATACAATATTTTGTGATACAGTATTTTGTGATACAATTTTTGTGATACAGTATGTCGCGATACAATGCAGTTCAGATATTTCTTATTTTAGGAATAGGATATAATTTTAAAGCTGTGACACACCATATGCAAACCTTTGAGTGAGCATAGGAACAAATAAGAGAGTGATCAAGTTATGCAAATTAAATGATGAAGGGTATAGTAGAATAATTATTAATGTTTAGGAAAAAAGTTTTTATCTAGCAGCTATGAACAAATCATACCAAGAAACCTCAAAAGATCTCTTCTGTAACTCAATGCTGCTGTTACTGTTACTGTCAAATATGTTGATACAATCAATCAGCCAATCAACCGACCAACCAACCAAACCAATCAATCATCCAATCAATCAATCAATCAATCAATCAATCAATCAATCAATCAATAAATGAACATGTCCTTACCAATCAGAATCGAGAATGTAAAAGCACTGTGGTGTAGGGTGAAAAGCAGAGCTGTGTGTTGTATCTGTATTATAGATGACTGTATTTATGAAGACATTTTGTAGCAACATAAACCCCTGACAGACACATAAATGCATCAGGCCACCAGCTGCACTGCAGGGGACGAGCAAATCAAATGTGCACTGCAGGATTCGAGCGACACGGCCGGCGAGCTCAGAGGGAGCCATATGGCAGGCTGAAACTTGCACATTCTGCAGGCTGAGACCTGTGCACTTTGCAAGCTGAAACCTGGCCACATTGTAAAGAATCTGCTGAGACTCTTTCACTGTGCAGTCTGAGACTCGTTCACACTGCGGTCCGAGACTCGTTCACACTGCGGTCCGAGACTCGTTCACACTGCGGTCCGAGACTCGTTCACACGCTGGTAAGAGACTCGTTCACACTGCGGTCCGAGACTCGTTCACACGGCGGTCCGAGACTCATTCACACAGCGGTCCGAGACTCGTTCACACGCTGGTAAGAGACTCGTTCACACTGCGGTCCGAGACTCGTTCACACGGCGGTCGGAGACTCGTTCACACGCTGGTCTGAGACTCGTTCACACTGCGGTCCGAGACTCGTTCACACGGCGGTCCGAGACTCATTCACACAGCGGTCCGAGACTCGTTCACACGGCGGTCTGAGACTCGTTCACACGGCGGTCTGAAACTCGTTTACATGGCGGTCCGAGACTCGTTCACACGGCGGTCTAAGACTCGTTCACACGGTGGTCTGAGACTCGTTCACACGGCGGTAAGAGACTCGTTCACACGGCGGTCCGAGACTCGTTCACACAACGGTCCGAGACTCGCTCACACAGCGGTCCAAAACTCGTTCACACGGTGGTCTGAGACTCGTTTACATGGCGGTCTGAGACTCGTTCACACGGAGGTCCGAGACTGGTTCACACGGCGGTCTAAAACTCGTTCAAATGGCGGTCTGAGAATCGTTTACACAGCGGTCTGAGACTCTGAGGCTGACACTTTGCTGAGACTCACTCACTCAGCAGTCTGAGACTCTTGGGAGGCGGAGACTCTTTCGCTTGGCTGGTTGAGACTCGTTCATTCACCCCCAGCAAAATGTGTAGAAATTACAAACTAGCTCACTGACGCCTGTGATGTTTGGGTCATCTTTTCATGACCTCCCCTTGGCTCTTTGGGGTGAGCATGTTGAGTGTGTGTGCCTGAGCAGAAATAGTTATCTCTCTCGCTCTCGCTCTCTCTCTCTCTCTCTCTCTCTCTCTCTCTCTCTCTCTCTCTCTCTTTCTCTCTCTCTCTTACACCCACACACCCACACACACACCCACACACACACCCACACACACACACACACACACACACACACACACACACACACATATCCAAATGCTACGAACTTTCAGAATGACATTTGTTCGATAACATTGTTACTGAACATTTTGTTACCAGATCCTTTAAATAAAAATCATTTCTATACACCAATAAAAACGTGTGCAGGAGAACACGTGGGTGACAGAATGATGGAGTGACAGAGGCAGTGAAGAAGTGACAGACCCAGTGATTAGGTGATTAATGTGTGAGTGGTGGAGCGGGGGGACAATTCACAAAATAAACGATGAAGCGAATGAAGGAGTGAACAACAAATTGCCTGGTGTATTAGCGAACGAGTGATTGAGTGAATGACAGAGAGACAGATTGAGTGACAGAATGAGGAATAGAGTGAGAGAAGGAATGAGAGCGTGAATGATAGTGTGACTGATTTCATTATGGAGTGAAACAGTGAATGAATGACAGCAGGTTATTGAGTGAGCGAAAGAATAATATAAGTGATGAATAAATGATGGAATAAGTGGCAGGTTGAGAGGAAAAGTATATGCACTCATTTATCTGTAATTGGACGGAGTGATGTAGCGTTTCAGAAGACAAGATTCAGAAGATACACTTACAGAAGACTACAATAAACTTCTGCTCTTTATTTATCCTCCAGGTATATTCAGACCTCTCTCTCTCTCTCTCTCTCTCTCTCTCTCTCTCTCTCTCTCTCTGTCTCTTTTACACACACACACACACACACACACACACACACACACACACACACACACACACACACACACACACACAGCCGTCTTTCTTATTCAGTAAATGATGCTTCAAAGATGAACCCCCGATTTGCTGATGCCATCAGGTCTGTGTGGAGCAGTGATGGTGTGTTCTATCAGACTCCAGCATGAAGCGTAAACCACATGATAAAAAGATGATTTAAAGAAGAAGTGAGGGAATAATGAAGGAATAAAACATTACATATTTGTCTATCTGTCTTTCTGTTCGTATTTTAATCTATCTGTCTGTCTGTCTGTCTGTCTGTCTGTCTGTCTGTCTGTCTGTCTGTCTGTCTGTTTACGAGTCTGTCTATCTATCTATTTGTCTGTCTGTCTGTTTACGAGTCTGTCTGTCTGTCTGTCTGTCTGTCTGTCTGTCTGTCTGTATGTATGTCTGTCTGTTTACGAGTCTATATATCTGTCTGTCTGTCTGTCTGTTTGTTTGTCTGTCTGTCTGTTTGTTTGTCTGTCTGTTTACAAGTCTATCTATCTATCTATCTATCTATCTATCTATCTATCTATCTATCTATCTATCTATCTATCTATCTATCTATCTATCTATCTATCTATCTATCTATCCATCCATCCATCCATCCATCTACTTTTTTTTTTCCTCATGTTGGAAGCGTTTTATTTTCTTTAAAGCACAGCAATCTGTTAACGAGAGCTACTGTTATAGGAAATAAATCAATACTTTCTGACCAATCAGAATCCAGAATAGTGCTGTAGTGGATAAAAGTACACTTTACTGTGCAGTAACTGTTTTTATTTCTTGCTTTCTGTGTGTGTTTGCTAATCTGTCTGTCTAGAACCCGAGCCAAAACCCTACTGTAAAAAGTACTCTGTGTGTGGTGTGTGTGTTTGTGTTTGTGTGGTGTTTGTGTATATGTGTGTGTGTCTGTGTGTGTGTGTGTGTGTGTGTGTGTGTGTGTGTGTGTGTGTGTGTGTGTGTGTGTGGTGTCACTTCAGATAGATTATCCTCCCTGTGGCAGTCTTTAGAAATAAATATTTTTATTTGCCGCTGCTGCTTCGCTCCCTTTTGCTAGCAGGCAGACGCTACTGACAGCGACACTTAAATGAGACAGATGAATGGAGGGATTTTACGTTGAAAACCACACACACACACACACACACACACACACACACACACACACACACACACACACACTTATACATACTTATGCCCGTTTTGTTGTATCTGTCGTTTAATTTGACTTCATGAAACGTCTCTTTTCCTCTCGCTGCATTTTCAAACGTCTCTACAATCGTATATTTGTAAAGCTATACGGCTAAGTACTGCTCCTAACCTCTCAACTGAGCTTGCAGCAGTGAACGCGAACTCTCTGCCAATAGCTGTTTTGATATTGTTTGTATTATATTAACTAGCATGAGAGATTATAGCCGTTGTCAGGTTAGCCTTAGCTAGCCTTAGCGACTGGGAGTTTGTAGATGTGTAGTAATTCTTACTACTGTTTATTCCCAGTTCTGATGATTATTTATGCATAGCTGTTTAAGCTAAATAAACTTTCTTTTGGCTTCTCCCGTTAGGGCTCGCCACAGCGGATCCTCCGCACATTTGATTTGGCACATGTTTTACACTGGATGCCCTTCCTAACGCAACCCTCCCCAATTTATCCGGGCTTGGGACCAGCACTGAAAGTGGCTGGAGTTGGTTCCCTGACCGGGGATCGAACCCAGGTCGCAGCGGTGAGAGCGCCGCATCCTAACCACTAGACCACCAGGGGACCTAGCTGTTTAAGCTAAATAATAAATGGATTTAGTCTGAACATCTGTCGATTGATTGACATTGTAGTAGCTTTGCTAGCAGATTAGCAGAGAAAACTACTGGATATGATCTCTTCAAGCTTTAGTTTAGGTTTTAATCATTTCCCAGAAAAATCTTTTACCACAAGATCAGATGAAACCATGGTTATGGACAAGTATCGGGACTGATTTTTCCACAGACTGTTACCCAGAAGTTTGAGGAACACACTTGTGTAGGACGTCTTTAGATGTTGCATGACATTTTTCTGACCCAAATTTGTTCTAACATGTGCACAAAGCTAGCTTCATAGGAGCTAGAAGATCTGCTTTACATGGGATGGAGCAGAAGATCTCCTGCTATAGAGTTCCAATTCTATTGAACACTTTTGGGATGAATGCGGACGCTGACTGCACCCCAGGTTTCCTGACCTCACTGACATCAGATGAACACACTTGTGGTTGATGGTAGCACTGTTTTTAAAGGGGGATTGTGGAACGGGACGCGTCCTAAACTCTTTAATGTTTTGTGCTCCTAAACTTAGCAGCAGCTGGAACGTAGCTGTTGTGCAGATGTGCCTTTACACCTCTGCTTGTGGGCAAAACTGTTCATAACAACTGTAGTGCCCTCACATTGTAGAAAGCTCTTCATGTTACCATCTTCATGGTTCCACAGTAACCTCATGGCTCCTTCTTCACGAGTGCAAACCGCACAAAAGGATTTGAGAAAAGATCTTTAAGTACAGCATGTTATTTGATGTTTTTTATGTCTTGGATGTTATGTCAGCATCTCAGGAGATTAAAATGCCTCGTGGGATTGTTGATTAAAAAAAAAACGTTCTTGATGAAACACCGAAGCATGAAAATGTCACACTGGCATTCCTGTGAAGGAAAAGATAAAACTGGCGTTCAGCTTTGCGTGTCGTATCAGGTGACATCTCGGCCTTTTCACCACACGGGAACGGTCGCATTGCCTGGATGACGCCGGACGAGTCCTTCAGGCCACGTTTAATGAAAACAAAGCGTGCATGGTTGTTGGCGTTTTTGCTACACGTCCTTCCTTCCTTCGTTCCTTCTGGAGCCTGAAAGGGCATAGCGGAGATATCGCGCACTGATTGGATTTTAATTGAAAGTACGGACAGCGTCATTACCGGACCACTGGTTTTTGAAATGTCACCGGTCCATTCGTCACTGTGCGACGTGATGATGAAGATGATTAAAGGGCAGGATTAATGCAGGCACGTGGACAGCTGCGAAGATCTGCTGAAAACACCAGGCTGATAGCAAGACGTGCAGTTCAACTGACTTTTCTTTAAAATCATCACATGATCAAATCTTGTTTTCTCACATCTGATTGGTCCACAGTCGTTGATTTATTTAATGTGTGCGTGCAAAACTACGGGTTTTATCAAGGCTCTTGTGCTGTACATTATTTTCTCCACAGTAAGAGTAAAAAGTCTCCATTCGCTGTTAGAATAACCTTCACTGTCCTACGGAGAAGATCCACTAGATTTTGTGGAGATTCATTCAGCCACGAGAGCATTAGTAAAGTCAGGTATTGATGAAGGTAAGTTGAGGAGGCCTGGGGGTGCAGTCAGCGTTCACATTCATGATAAAGGTGTTTAATATAGCAGGAGATCTTCCATTCCAAATCATGTAAAGCAGATCTTCATGGAGCTGGATTTGTGCATCATCATGCTGGTTTGGGTCTCCAAATTCAAGTGAAGGAAAAAAACAGAGCGTCCTGTTCAGTTTAAGGAACAAACAGCTTATCTGAAAATGTTCCAGTAGAGTACACTTTCTTTCTTTCTTTCTTTCTTTCTTTCTTTCTTTCTTTCTTTCTTTCTTTCTTTCTTTCTTTCTTTCTTTCTTTCTTTCTTTACCTTTCATTTTTTTAACATTTCTTTCTTTAACTTTTCTTTTTTCTTTAAATTATAATTTTTTCTTTCTTTCTTTCTTTCTTTCTTTCTTTCTTTCTTTCTTTCTTTCTTTCTTTCTTTCTTTCTTTCTTTCTTTCTTTCTTTCTTTCTTTCCCTTTTCTTTTTTTTAAAATTATTTTTTCTTTCTTTCTTTCTTTCTTTCTTTCTTTCTTTCTTTCTTTCTTTCTTTCTTTCTTTCTTTCTTTCTTTCTTTCTTTCTTTCTTTCTTTCGTTCCCTTTTCTTTTTTAAACATTTATCTTTCTTTCTTTCTTTCTCTTTTCTTTTTTAAACATTTATCTTTCTTTCTTTCTTTCTTTCTTTCTTTCTTTCTTTCTTTCTTTCTTTCTTTCTTTCTTTCTTTCTTTCTTTCTTTCTTTCTTTCTTTCTTTCTTTTTTTTTCTTGCTTTCTTTTTTGCTTTCTTGCTTTCTAGCTTTTCCTGACCATGTTTGGTCTCTTAGTTAAAATGAAGAGAAATGTAATTCCACTCCACCCACAGATGTCCTGTACAATTTGAGGGAACAGTCTGAGGAACATAAGGCCAGAAATGTTCCGGTACAGATGTCCATCTATTGTTAATCAGACATGGCAGATTGCAGGTTTGCTTGTTGCTAATAAAATAAAATAAAACAATACAAAAGAATCCAGGGTTCTGATCCATACCCTCATAGCTCCAACAACAAATTGAACATTTCAGCGATAGATGCTAAAAAATCTATATTTATTATATCCTTTATTATATTTATAGCAATAAATGCTAAATTGCTAGAAATCTACATTGATATTAATGATCATCCTCTGTTCTATCTTATGTAAAATTTGGCTGCTCTTATTTCTCCATGGAGATTACAGCGAACACGTTCTTCCTTTAACCCGAGCTCAGAACCACAAACACTCCCCAGATCATTTTCTCTGCATTACTTTGCACAATTTCCCAATAAAATCAATGCATTGGGGGGAATGATATTCATTTAAATCCAGCGAATAGGAAATAAACAAAGTGCACACACACCCACACACACACACACACACACACACACACACACACACACACACACATACACACACTGCTTAAGTGCTAATGTTGTGTAGGATTCATGACAGGAAGCAGTACGCTAATTTAGCACACTGCACTCATCAAATGACCCTCTAAATTGGTTTCACTTTCCAGCAAAAATGCTAAAAAAAAATAAACAGCAGTAATTAGTGCTTTATTCATGGCAATATATATATTTATTTATTTATTTTTCTTTTTTTGTGTGTGTTTTTCCCCCTTAATACATTCGAGCACAATAGCGGCTTATTTGGTTTGATGACGAAGGACTTCCTGCTGTTCAGATGCTCTGAAGCTCCGGATGGTCCTCAAGAGCAGAGCTGATGAAGCATGAATCAGGGACATGAGTGAAAAAAGCCATTTTAAGGAAATTAGAACGAACAAAAAAAAATAAAAAAATTTTTTTTAATCATAAGCGCAGGATGAAAACAAACTCATCACCCCACGCTATTATAAACACCACAATCACCTTAAATACCTCAAACTCATCACCCTACAATATTATAAACACCACAATCACCTAAAATACCTCAAACTCATCACCCTACAATATTATAAACACCACAATCACCTCAAATACCTCAAACTCATCACCCCACGCTATTATAAACACCACAATCACCTTAAATACCTCAAACTCATCACCCTACAATATTATAAACACCTCAATCACCTAAAATACCTCAAACTCATCACCCTACAATATTATAAACACCACAATCACCTTAAATACCTCAAACTCATCACCCTACAATATTATAAACACCACAATCACCTAAAATACCTCAAACTCATCACCCTACAATATTATAAACACCACAATCGCCTCAAATACCTCAAACTCATCACCCCACGCTATTATAAACACCACAATCACCTTAAATACCTCAAACTCATCACCCTACAATATTATAAACACCACAATCACCTAAAATACCTCAAACTCATCACCCTACAATATTATAAACACCACAATCACCTCAAATACCTCAAACTCATCACCCCACGCTATTATAAACACCACAATCACCTTAAATACCTCAAACTCATCACCCTACAATATTATAAACACCACAATCACCTCAAATACCTCAAACTCATCACCCCACGCTATTATAAACACCAGAATCACCTCAAATACCTCAAACTCATCACCCTACAATATTATAAACACCACAATCACCTCAAATACCTCAAACTCATCACCCTACAATATTATAAACACCACAATCACCTCAAACTCATCACCCCACGCTATTATAAACACCACAATCACCTCAAATACCTCAAACTCATCACCCTATGCTATTATAAACACCACAATCACCTCAAACTCATCACCCCACGCTATTATAAACACCACAATCACCTCAAATACCTCAAACTCATCACCCTACGCTATTATAAACACCAGAATCACCTCAAATACCTCAAACTCATCACCCTACGCTATTATAAACACCACAATCACCTCAAACTCATCACCCCACGCTATTATAAACACCAAAATCACCTCAAATACCTCAAACTCATCACCCTACACTATTAAAAACACCACAATCACCTCGAATACCTCAATCTCATCACCCCACGCTATTATAAACACCACAATCACCTCAAATACCTCAAACTCATCACCCTACATTATTAAAAACACCACAATCACCTCAAATACCTCAAACTCATCACCCCACGCTATTATAAACACCACAATCACCTCAAATACCTCAAACTCATCACCCCACGCTATTATAAACACCACAATCACCTCAAACTCATCACCCCACGCTATTATAAACACCACAATCACCTCAAATACCTCAAACTCATCACCCTACGCTATTATAAACACCACAATCACCTCAAATACCTCAAACTCATCACCCTACACTATTATAAACACCACAATCACCTCAAATACCTCAAACTCATCACCCTACAATATTATAAACACCACAATCACCTCAAATACCTCAAACTCATCACCCTACAATATTATAAACACCACAATCACCTCAAATACCTCAAACTCATTACCCTACGCTATTATAAACACCACAATCAACTTAAATACCTCAAACTCATCACCCTACGCTATTATAAACACCACAATCATCTCAAATACCTCAAACTCATCACCCTACACTATTATAAACACCACAATCACCTCAAACTCATCACCCCACGCTATTATAAACACCACAATCACTGAAGTACTGAAGCTCTAAGTGCTACACCCGTACTTATTTTATGGTTTACAAAAAAAGATGAATAAATGTGTGCCCTGGCAACCGTGTTCCTCTTCCCTCTGATTAGGGCTGATGTGTGTGTACTTTGTTGTAGAACAATAAAATTAAATGATGATGATTACGGTGAGTTCCGCACTCCAGATTGCCCGCCTTCCCACTGTTACTTTGTTTTGACAGGTGATAGATGAATTCCAATAATAAAAAAGTCAATTTATTTTTTATATCATCTTGATTGCCTTCAGTCATCCCACTCAAAATTGCTTTTTTTTGTCTGAGTGTGAGATGCTTTTTTAGAGAAAGATTGCTTCAAGGTAAAAAGCTTAAGGTCAAGGACCTGCTGTTCAATACTCTCTCTCTCTCTCTCTCTCTCTCTCTCTCTCTCTCTCTCTCTCTCTCTTGCCACCCTAACCCTACAATTAAACTACAGTGGAGAGAACCTCAGAGCTATTAGAGATCTTTATTGGGTACCTGCTCATCTCTCTGGTTTTGCTAAGTACCATAATTCATCTATTAGACATCTTCTTATTGTGGATTCTAATTGGTCAACATTAGTGCAGTTGCAGATCACTAGCTGTCTCGTATTCTGTTACCGTTTCTATAGCAACGGCTCGTTCACAGGGTCTAGTACAGCGGACAGATCATGTGACCTGGTTCAAAACATGCATTACCTTTTTGTTTGTTTCTTTGTTTGTTTATTTCTTTATTTCTTGACCAGTTGCAATCTTTTTTTTTCTTATTAGCATTATGAGAAATGAACCGATTGTTGAGAGTTGCTATAAGTGAAAGTGGTCTTGTTTTTGCGTAGTGACGATTGGATAATATCATCAATGAGTCTCTCAAAGTCATGGTGGGGAAAAAAAACGCCAACAAAACATGAGTTCGGCCTGAGATATGAGAATAATCATATGTATGGGTATAATAATGTTATATAAACGTGGTTTCAAAGACAAATCCATATAAAATTATTCATCACAGCGCAGAAAATAGGGGGCGGGGCTAAGCATTCAGTGCTACTTTGTTTATTTTTTTATTTTTTTATTTTTTTTCTTTCCATAAATATTGGATGTGGTAGCATGGGATTTTCTCTTAGCTTGAACTAGCAGACCCAAACCTGTTCCAGCATGACAATGCTCCTGTGCACAAAGCTAGTTCTAAAAAGGTCTGCTTTCCATGAGTTGGCGTGGAAGATCTTCTGCTATAAATCTCCAACCCTATTGAACACCTTTGGGATAAATGTGAACATCAGAACCCTTGTGTCTGGATATATCTCCACAAAATCTAGTGGAACATCTTCCCAGTAGACTGGAGGTTATTATAAGAGGAAATGGAAACTTGGGGTGAAATGAGATGTTCAAAAAACACATTATTTCACAGCATTGTTAAAGAATCTGTCTGGTGACGTCTATGGTAATGATTTTCTACCCCAGCAACCAAATTATATTAGTATAAAGCTGTGCTCTGCTGACCAATCAGATTTAAGAATTCAGCAGCTCTGAGGTGTAAGTTCTAAGTGGATTCTGTGTTTTGCTCACTCTATGCTTCACAGTATTAAAGTTTCAGACTACAGTTATTCTCAGGGTTTTTATTTCTTCCACTGGAGAGCATCTGAGGGAGGAGTAGCTGCGTTGTGATGGAGTCAGGAGGGGCATTTAGTTGCGAAAGTTGCCTTATTGTGTGCTACACCCTCCAGCCATTTTGCTCCCAGAGGTTTTGAAGTCAATAGAAGGAAAAATTTTCCTGCAAGAAGAGATTTATTTTAAGCGCGTCAAAAGTGCTGTCTCGAATCTGTTCAGAATGAAGTGCAGCAATTATGCGTTCCTCCTGCAAAGTTGGTTGCTCTTATTGAACAGTGGGGGAAGTCTTTTTTTATATTTTTATTTTTTTAATTTCTTAAATGTGGCTACATTCCAGCCGTCAATTTTCTTCTGAATTGTTCACACAGAGTGAGATGAAACCATGCCCTGTGTGCATAACGCCTATTGTCTGCTATGGAGAATATTATTGCAAGTGCCAGGGTTTATTAAACGTAAACATGGTGCCTGAACACAATGCAGCGATGGACAAACAAATACGTAAGCGAGCCTCTGACAGGTGGAGGAGCAGATAAATACTGCATACAGATGGACCAAAATAAACATTAACTCACTCTCACCTTGTATAACTCTCTGAACAACTGCAATTCTTGACTGACTGAAAAAAAACTCATGAAACTTTCTGACATGAGCTGTAAAAAAATCTGTCTGTAATCTTTCCCTGACGTTTTTAGGACATTTTACATACAGTAATGCTGAATATGAATACAGGGCTCCTATATAACCATATAGCCATCATGTGATGTTTTAAGGAAAGTGAGTTTGGAAGGTGTTATAACACTTAACTCGGGGTAAAATATGTAATGCCAAGCTCTTCATAACAACTGAATTATACATGACATGTTTATACATAACATCTTATTCCAATATTTGCTGTTACTTTTACCCAACCTACTGACTGACTAACTGTCCTACTGACTGACAAACAAACCTACTGACTGATTAACTGACCTACTGACTGACAAACAAACCTACTGACTGACTAACTGACCTACTGACTGACTAACTGTCCTACTGACTGACTAACTGACCTACTGACTAATTACTGACGTTCTGACTGACAAACAAACCTACTGACTGACTAACTGTCCTACTGACTGACTAACTGTCCTACTGACTGACTAATTGACCTATTGACTGACTAACTGACCTACTGACTGACGAACAAACCTACTCACTGACTAACTGACCTACTGACTGACAAACAAACCTACTGACTGACTAACTGTCCTACTGACTGACAAACAAACCTATTGACTGATTGACTGTCCTATTGACTGACATACAAACCTACTGACTGACTAACTGACCTACTGACTGACAAACAAACCTTCTGACTGACTAACTGACCTACTGACTGACAAACAAAAACTACTGACTGACTAACTGACCTACTGACTGACAAACAAACCTACTGACTGACTAACTGTCCTACTGACTGACTAACGAACCTACTGACAGACTTACTGACTGACTAACTGACCTACTTACTGACTAATCAACTTACTGACTAGCTTACTGACCTACTGACAGGCTAACTGTCATACTGACTGGTTAACTGACTTACTGACTGACTAATTGACCTACTGACTGGCTAACTGACTTACTGACTGACAAACAAACCTACTGAATGACTAACTGTCCTACTGACTGGTTAATTGACCTACCTACAAGCAAATATATATTAGAAGTAGAAATTAAAGATAGAAATTACAATAAAAGTTTTTTGACTTGACTAACTTGTCCACTGACTGACAACCTGACTAGCCAAACTTTGGAATGACCTTCTAACTTACTTCCTGCCTGAACTACTAACTTTCTGACTGACATAATGGCTGACTGACTAACCAACTGACTGACTGAATATCTCCATCCTGACATACTTTTTATACTTGCTTGGTGACTTACTCACTGACTAACATAATTATCTGCCTTACCTATTTACTTTCTTATTTTTTACTTACTTTCATATAATGGCCTATTTTGGCTTTAAAGATTTTAAAGTGGCAGTTTCTTTCTCACACAATCTGACCAGTATTATAATGTGTTGAATGTCCTGTTGGCTTCATTTCTTTTGTCCTGTGCTGCGGTAACATTCTGACCAACCTTTTTTTAAATATAAACAAAAAGAAATCACAATTATGTGTATCCATATAGTGCTTACATATGCAAATTAGGGAATGGACTATTTTCAACGTATTCTCTGGGAAACCATACAAAACTAATTCTGACCTCAGCATGTGTCTCAGCAGGGCTCTAAATCCTTATAGAACAATTAGGATAATGTCCGTTCCAGATTTCTGGCGTATTCCAAGCACGAGGGCAACAGATTCATTCGACCCGATGAAAAAAAAAACCCCGGCCACGTCATACCCGCTCGTTCAAAATGCAATCAAGAGGAGAAATCATCCTGATTCATGGCTCATTCCATTAACCGAATTATCTGCCGCGGTGATGAATTGCACCGTCATAATAATTTCATTTGCATAATGTCTTTTCTGGTTCATTTCCGTCCTTACATGTGTTAGTAATTACTGGAGAAGCAGACCTGATCGCATTTCAGCCTAAAAAACCCAGATCCATTTTTTTTCTCCAAAAAATAACTAAATAAATAAATCTATGTAGTTGTTTTAAATACCAACATTGATTTATTACTCACTGATTTAAAGACGACTCATTTTCCTGCAAGGAGATTAAATGAATGCATCATCTGCCAGTGGTGTTGGTGGTTTTCGGAGCAAAAGGAGAAATTCCCAACATGCTTATGCCTTTAATAAAGCTGACCTTATGGTAAGTATGCAGTTCGTACAAGGCTGAGCAACTTTACGAGCAATTATAAAGCTGGCGCTCGGTTATGGCTCTCCAGCAGATAAAACGATGGCCTTCAGTGGTAATTACTGCAGCTTGGACGGAATGAGCGTGCGATTCAGCGATGAATTAAAGGTTGATGAATTGGAATTGAAATTCAGGCATTAGATCAATTTTAAAAAACATTGACGAGTTTCGCGAATTCTTATTTACGTTTGTTTTCATTTGAAAGATCAAAATAGGAAGACATTCATTTTATTTATTTTTTTTAATTCAAAACTGTTTTAATTGTTATTTCAAGACGTTTTCCAGGCAGAATTGCAGCAATTTAAAGGTTTGTGTTGACGGGGCTTCATAAGACCTTCACAAGCCTTTTATGACAGATGACATAAACCTAACCACACATGAATCGTTTTCAGGAGACTCTTACATGCAGATAGGGTTTTTATTACAATCAGGTTTACTCTCCGGCTGACATATAACACCTAGTTTAGCTAACACCTTTATAAGCCTCTCATGACACTTATCATAAACCTTAATAAATGTTTAGGTTTATGTAGATTTATGGTTCTTTAGACTTTGGTATGTTGATTAGTTTGTATGTTTCTACTATTCTTTCATGCTATTACACTTTGAAAACAATTTATCTTTTTAGCTAGCTTGGTACAATGCCTGCATATGCTATTCATTATGTACACTGTAATAACAGGTTATAACAAATATTTTGATTTGTTGCATCCTACGCTTACATCAAATACACGCCTGTCATTTAAACTGACTCTTAGGTCAATTTTAAATGTAAGAAGACTTATAGGGATAAACTTATTGGCTAGTGGAACATCTTCCCAGAAGAGTGAAGGCTGTTATAACACTGAATGGGGATTAAATGTGGAATGGGATGTTCATGAAACACATTTTATGGCCAGAAGTCCACAAATCCATAATATGTATACTCCTGTTTGGTTTTTGGGAGGTGGTGGTTTGGTGGTTAAGGCATTGGTATTTGCATCCGAATGTTGAGAGTTTTCAAATTGCAGCCACACCAAGCCGCTACTGTTGGGCCCCTAAGAAAGGCCCTTAACTCAATAGCTGCTCAGTTTTACAGTAGGAATAATCGAAATGTGAGTCTCCCTGGATAAGGGCACCTGCCAAATGCCAGAAATCTAAAATGTATTGTAATGTTATTTTTATTTTATTTTTTTTATTTATTTGCTTGATTATTATGGCTGCTCATCAGGGATAAATACACAACATTCACCTTCACTCTTAAAATCCTGTAAAGCTGCTTCGAGACAATGTCTGTTGTGAAAAGCGCTATAGAAATAAACTTGACTTATTAATAGTATTTATAGTATCATTGGAAATGGAATTCATTAGTAAAACTGTTTATTTGAACACTTTATTTACTGTTTAAAACAGTAACAACGTTTTATTCAATCAAAATGAAGCAGAAGTAAAATTGTAAGTTTTTTAGAAACTTTTTTTTTTCCCCCGCACGTCACCTTTCCAGAGACCTGTATATTCCGTGCATAGCTAGCCTTAGGAGATCTCCATGTGCTGTGCCTGATGCCTTGAGGCCACGCTGAGAGTCCATTAGCTGCTGTCCCACAGGCTCCAGACGGGCAAGATCGATGGGTTCGGCCTGTCACTTTTCATTTGCCCGATTTTTCCAGATGCATAAGGCTTTCTTGCTTCATTACCCAGCCAGAGACGGTGAGGAGACGAACAGGGCACTGGGAGACACTGCACCACCCACACCCTCTCCATCTCAGCATACCGATGCTCCATCTTTTAAAAATGACAACTTTGGAAATTATCTTCTGTTTTTTTTGTCCTTCATATAACCTGGTCAGTCTTAGCAATCAGAATGTTTATTGAGACATGATCTGAAGCTTCAAGCTAAATGTGGCACACAGTTTTTCTTTTTTACAAGCTTATATATATTTTTTAAACAATAATATGTTTAAATCTTTGAGATTTTGGGGTCAACAGTGCAAAGTAATGGAGAGTGTTGGAGAAATGAAGAAAAGAGTGCAGGCAGGGTGGAGTGGGTGGAGAAGAGTGATAGCAGGAGTGATTTGTGATAGAAGAGTATCTGTGAGAGTGAAAGGGAAAGTTTATAGGACTGTGGTGAGACCTGAGATGTTGTATGGATTAGAGACAGTGGCATTGAGTAAAAGACAGGAGGTGGAGCTGGAGGTAGCAGAGCTGAAGATGTTGAGATGTTCGTTGGGAGTGACGACGATGGACAGGATTAGAAACGAGTTTATTAGAGGGACAGCGCATGTAGGACGTTTTGGAGACAAGGTGAGGGAGGAGAGATTGAGATAGTTTGGACATGTGCAGAGGAGGGACATGGGGTATATCAGTAGGAGAATGCTGAGGATGGAGCCACCAGGAAGGAGGAAAAGAGGGAAGGGGTTAATGGATGTGGTGAAGGAAGACATGCAGGTGGTTGGTTTGAAAGATGCAGATGTAGAGGACATTATATATTGAGTCGTGTCACTAATCATTTGAGTATCTTTTTCAGTCAGATTCCACAAATTTGTATGATCTAAGATCGAGGAAACTGCCCTCCCTGGATAGCCTTGTTAAGGTACAAGTGGGAGGTGAGAGTGAGTGAGGGAGGTGCCAGGGGAGTAATTTCGATGTAACTACCACAAAGTCATAATGAGAGTAGGGGGAGAGTGTATAGAAGTATAGAGGGGTAATGATCAGCGAATAGGGGGGTCCTTAGGTGAAGCTTTTTTGATGGACGTGTGAAGAGGTCTTGATTATCTTGTAGATGGATGAAAGAGCAGCATGAACAATAGGAGGCAAGTTGTGTAAAACCTTTGTTGAGAGAAGGATTCTCCAACTGGACATAGATTCTGAAGAAGCAACACCTCAGGACCAGAATCAGCCATGTACTTGCAGAGACGAATGAAGGAGCCCATATATGTATAATTCATTTCAATTCATGTTTATTTGTATAGCGCTTTTAACAATGAACATTGTCTCAAAGCAGCTTTACACTGATAATGTGGTGATAAAAATGTTCTTTATAAGTGTGAGTTTGTCCCTGATGAATGAGCCGGTGGCGAAAAAACCTTGAGAGAAACCTCATCTTCATTCTGGGTTGCACCGAATGTCCATTTTTTACAGATAATCGATGTTGAGGTGCAGTGATGGTGATCAGAAGCAAACTGTAGTCCTGAGTCAGTGTCGCAGACTGTTGACATTAACTACAGTCCAAATCCATCCTCAAAGCTCCCGTTCTTACTCCAGAATTTCATGGATCCCCAGGGCAGTGTCCAGGTAGAAAGTGACTTTTTGGTTTAATCTCAGTCACACCAAGCTGCCACTCCTGGGCCCCGGAGCAAGGCCCTTAACCTCATAGCTGCTTAGTTGTATGGATGAGATAAATGCAAGTCGCTCTGGATGCGGGCGTCTACAAAATGCTGTAAATGTAAATAATGAAGCTGAATCCTTAGTTAAAACCTTTCTAGATGTTTTAAAGGAGTGTCTACACTCCAATTCATTCGGAAGGAAAAATTAAATGACATACAGCAATCGTACTTTAGTGCTTTATAGCATATAGTAATGATGGAACAGTAATTACACAATTTCTTAGAGCCGTGAAGCAGGTTGCATAAATTAACAGTAAATATATTTGTGCTTTGTTTTTATACCTTTATGTAGTGACCTTGATTTGCTCTACTATCACTTTGTCAGCATTGTCGTACCATTAGCAATGCGTCTGCTAATTACACCTCTGTATCATAGCGCCATTTGTTTTTTCTCCCATGTTTAAAGTACTTAGTTCGAAATAAAAAAGCAATCCAAGTTTTTGTTTTCTTGTTTACGAGCCGACAGCTCTGACGTACAGCCCATGTGACATCACGCACATCATTCTGCCTTCGCTGTTTGAAAGTCAGGCTATGAATTATAGATCTCGCCCACTGCTACACTGCCTGAAGGGCCTGCTGCTGTTTTAGCGTAGGATAAAAACACTGAAATACAACACGGGTTCCTGTGGCATGCCTGTGAAATGCAGTATGTGGCGCTGCGGTCAGAGGAAGTCCAGTTACATTGCGATTAGAGCCGTGTGTCATGTCAGAAGCATTACAGAAACCGCTGCAATCCGATTCAATCTCTACTACAGAAAGTAGACCTGTACCTTTCATGCCCATTAATAAAAACAAAACACAGATTTGTGACACATTCACTACATTAATAAATATTTTAGAACACAGTAGACATTGTACAGCAGTAATTACACTATTTTTGATATTGTACAGAAATAATTAAACGTTTAAGACGTTTAATTATAATCCACATATTATACTTTTATAGACATTATAGAGTAGTAATTAATTGTGTTCTGGCATCGTATAGCAGTAATTATATATTTATATACATTGTACAGCAGAAATTACACTAATAGACGCTGAAAAGTGGTAATTACAGCTTTATAGACATTCACAAACATTATTTACACATTTATAGAGGTTATGTGGGAATTGTTACACAAAATGTACAATTATATAGATGTAAAATGATAATTACACAATTATATACATTTTGCAGCAGTAATTACACTTTTATAGAGGTTATAAAGCAATAATTACACATTTATAAACATTTTGCAGAACTAATAACACATTTATAAATGTTTTGCAGCAGTAATTACACTTTTATAGAGGTTATAAAGCAGTAATTACACATTTATAAACTTTTGCAGCAGTAATTACACTTTTAGAGGTTATAAAGCAGCATTTACACATTTATAAACATTTTGCAGAACTAATTACACATTTATAAACCTTTTGCAGCAGTAATTACACTTTTATATAGGTTATAAAGCAATAATTATACATTTATAAACATTTTGCAGAACTAATAACATTTATAAAGGTTATAAAGCAGTAATTACACTTTTATATAGGTTATAAAGCAATAATTACACATTTATAAACATTTTGCAGAACTAATAACATATTTATAAATGTTTTGCAGCAGTAATTACACTTTTATAGAGGTTATAAAGCAATAATTACACATTTATAAACATTTTGCAGAACTAATAACATATTTATAAATGTTTTGCAGCAGTAATTACACTTTTATAGAGGTTATAAAGCAATAATTACACATTTATAAACATTTTGCAGAACTAATTACACATTTATAAATGTTTTGCAGCAGTAATTACACTTTTATAGAGGTTATAAAGCAGTAATTACACATTTATAAATGTTTTGCAGCAGTAATTACACTTTTATAGAGGTTATAAAGCAGTAATTACACATTTATAAACGTTTTGCAGCAGTAATTACACTTTTATAGAGGTTATAAAGCAGTAATTACACATTTATAAACATTTTGCAGAACTAATAACACATTTATAAATGTTTTGCAGCAGTAACTACACTTTTATAGAGGTTATAATGCAGTAATTACACATTTATAAATGTTTTGCAGCAGTAATTACACTTTTATAGAGGTTATAAAGCAGTAATTACACATTTATAAATGTTTTGCAGCAGTAATTACACTTTTATAGAGGTTATAAAGCAGTAATTACACATTTATAAACGTTTTGCAGCAGTAATTACACTTTTATAGAGGTTATAAAGCAGTAATTACACATTTATAAACATTTTGCAGAACTAATAACACATTTATAAATGTTTTGCAGCAGTAACTACACTTTTATAGCGGTTATAAAGCAGTAATTACACATTTATAAATGTTTTGCAGCAGTAATTACACTTTTATAGAGGTTATAAAGCAGTAATTACACATTTATAAACATTTTGCAGAACTAATAACACATTTATAAACGTTTTGCAGCAGTAATTACACTTTTATAGAGGTTATAAAGCAGTAATTACACATTTATAAACATTTTTCAACAACGATTACGCTTTTATAGAGGTTATTAAGCGTTAATTACACAGTTATGAACTTTGACAGCAATAAATATTAATTTATAGACGTTATAA
This sequence comes from Silurus lanzhouensis, assembly GCA_039877035.1. Taxonomy (NCBI): domain Eukaryota; kingdom Metazoa; phylum Chordata; class Actinopteri; order Siluriformes; family Siluridae; genus Silurus; species Silurus lanzhouensis. The sequence continues at coordinate 8,436,024 of JBCEWE010000457.1, read as the reverse complement.
ATCAATTATTGCACATTTATAAACGTTTTGCAACAATAATTACACATGTATATATATTTTACAACTACAATAACACAGATGTAAAGCAATAATTGCACATTTATAAACATTGTACAGCGGTTATAACACTGACAGATGTCGTAGAGAGGTAATTACACATTTATAAAGGTTGTACGGTACACCAGTATCGGCACGTTGCAATAATTTTTCTAGCGTTAATGAACATTTTTTGATTTTATTAGGGAGCAACTACACATTAGTAAACAGTAATAAACAGGCTTATAGCATGCTAGATGCGGATTTGAATCTAGAAAGGAATACGATTTATAATTATTGTACCTGTTTCTGATAATTCAGTGTAAGATGGAAATTTAGCTGTAATACGCACAGCTGATTAAAGAAAAAAGGGAGAATCGTACTGAAAACCAAACTTCTCTTTTTTTTGCATATATTTTCAGGACTGCTTTTATCTCTGTCTTTCTCTCTTTCTATCTCTCTGTTTCTTAACTCTGTGGACGTTAGACACTGCCTTTATTTTATTTATTTGCTTCAGTGACATTAATATGAGCCTTACTGTGCTGATCTGTCCCGTTCCAATTACAGTAAACACTGTGCTGAACTCCCACAAGGCAGAGAGAGAGAGAGAGAGAGAGAGAGAGAGAGAGAGAGCGAGAGAGAGAGCTGAACAGTGTTAATTTACACACACACACACACACACACACACACACACACACACACACACACACACACACACACACACACACACAATCTCCCACCGCCTGAGCGATCACACAGGAGTGAGACTTGACTCGCAGTGGCGAATAAAAGTCACATTTATATTTGTCACACACTCTCTCTCTCTCTCTCTCTCTCTCTCTCTCTCTCTCTCTCTCTTTCTCTCTCTCTCTTTCTCTCTCTTTCTCTCTCTCTTTCTCTCTCCCCTTCTCTCTCTCTCTCTCTCTCTTTCTCCTTCTACTCTTCATTCTCTATCATACATTCTGTTTCTCTCTGCATCTCTCTCTATCTCTCATCCTTTTCCTAATTTTTTTCTTTGTCTTTGTACCTAGCTCAATTTCATGCTCTCTCTCTCTCTCTCTCTCTCTCTCTCTCTCTCTCTCTCTCTCTCTCTCTCTCTCTCTCTCTCTCTCTCTCTCTCTTCTATTTTGCTGTTTTTTTATAGTACGTTTCTTCTCTTTGTTCTTTTTTTTTAAAGGACTTCCTCTTTTTTTTCTTTCTGTCATTCTCTTTTTTTCTCTCTTTTCTCTCATCTTGCTACTTGTCCGACTGTATTTTGCTCTCTCTTCCTCTCTCACACCACCTTGATCATCGTCCTGCCTCTCCTCATCTATGTTTTATTCTTTTATTTTCTTATTTTTTACCCTCTTCTCAACTTTCAGGATGGATTTACTTTGACTTTCTCTCAATCTTTTCTGTCTAAACTGGACTTTCTATCTATCTATCTATCTATCTATCTATCTATCTATCTATCTATCTATCTATCTATCTATCTATCTAGAGAGAGAAAGAGAGCGAGAGAGAGAGAGAGAGAGAGAGAGAGAGAGAGAGAGAGAGAGAGAGAGAGATGTCTATCTTTGTGGAGAACAACAATTCTTCTAAGAAAACAGTTTGAATGTGAATGAAGCCTTGAGGAAGTGTATTATCGCTAATCCCGCCCCTAATCTCACCCATAACCTTCATGTTGACTTTGTAGCATTGTAACTTTCTCTTTCCAAGTGTGTCCTGAGAATCGCTGCTCATTTGCATAAGACCATGGTTCTCCCTTATCTCTTACTCTCCTGCTTTATCCTCGCTGGAGCAGACAGCTTTAAAATCAACGCTCTGCTTTGGAAAATAAATAAAGGGGAAGAAGAGAAGGAGAGTGTTATTAGACACTGGTGAGGTCAGGTGTTAAGAGCGCAGACGCAGCAATGAGCCTCGGGGACGGCTTTTTTAAGAACAGTACTAGATCTTGGTGGCTTTTATTTACTTTCCTCCCCCTCGAGTGGCATTCTTCTTGAAGCAAGCGGATCGTCAGTTGTTAAAGAGATAAGGGAAGAGGGCGCTAACTACCTGGGGTAGAGATGGGACACGAAAGCAAATCTGTCCTTATCTCTCCCAGCTCGTAATTCCAGTTTAACAAGAGACTAAGTGAGGGATGGAGACAATTATTTTCCAAACTAAATTTAAACTTCCCAAGTACTTGGGAAAATGACAATTATTTTCCAAACTAAATTTAAACTTCCCAAGTACTTGGGCGCGTGTGTGAGAGAAAAACGGGGTGCTCGAGTTAAGTTGAGTTGTGTTGAGTTGTGTTGAGTTGTGTTGAGTTGAGTTGAGTTGAGTTGAGTTGTGTTGTGTTGTGTGAATGATTGTATATGTTATTAATTTTTTGGGGAACTGATCAATGTCATTTGATTTTCTGTTATTACCTAGAAATTCATTAAAATGCCATTGAGACTGGCCTGGAAGGAGAAATGGATTATTGGATTGTTGGAAAATCCCCAAAGTGAATCAATTAGAAATTGGAAGCAAGATTCAGGAAATTGTGTGGCAATGTTTCTTCCACCCTCAAACATCAGAAAAGCAAGAGAGAGGGAGTGTGAACATTCCAACAGGAGGAATGGTGTTAATTGTTCTTATTCTGGGAAACAGAATAAATAGCTTATGTAAGTTAGGGTTAAAAATATATATAACATTTTTAAACAAAGTAAATACAATTTACCCCAATCGTGTCCGTTTACACGTCCTGGCTTTTATATTGCTTTATTCTGAATCATTCAAGGTTTGTGTTTTTTGTCTTAGGACGATTGAGGGTCTCGTATAAGTGTGAAAAGATGGAATTGGGAAAGAGGTTTTATACGTATAAGATGCTGGAAAAGCAAATGATGTGCACTTCCTGGAAAAAAAATTGTTCAGTATTGAAAAGTTTCAAGTTTATTGCCATTTTCACAGGTACGTTGATGTTGGATCAGAAGCATGAGTGGTCAGGTACTTTCAGGTCTCTCCAGAGATGTTCAATAGGGTTTAAGTCATGGCTCTTGCTGGGCCACTCAAGGACGGAAATGGCAAAAGTACACACATCCTTCACTCAAGTAGAAGTGCAGAACCTCATGTTTTAAAAGATTCTGGTTAAAGTTGAAGTTCTGACTGCACTTTTTTACTCAAGTTAAAGTAAAAAGTTTGAGCTCTGACATGTACTTCAGTAAAAAGTCATCATTATTACTACCTGTTTTAGTGTCACACTGGTAACTGAACCTCACGTCATATTAATGTATTAAAACAAAACAAATTTCCGATTTTGTTCTCTAATGAATGTATGCAGACTGAAGATCCACCATATAGAACACAAGCAGAGAAAAGATGATGATGATCAGGTGATTGGGAATGTCTTTGTTCTGTCATGTTCTCATCACTGACTCCCTCTGTCTCTTCCACGTTAACCCCAGACTTCTTACTGCCTTCTGCCTGCTCATTGTGAGCTTCAGACACTAGTCTACGTCTGTGGTGTGTGAGAGACAGGAAGTGATCCACCAGTGGATTGAAAAAGAAGCGCAATGACAGGAAACAGGATGATGGACTGAAAACGGTGCATAATGAAAAGAAAAAAATGTTGATTTCACTAAATAGATTCAAACTAAAGTAACAAGTCTGTTTTAAAAAATAAAATAAATAGAAAGTACAGATATTTGTGTAAAAAATGTAATGATTGAAAGTAAAAAGTGGCAATAATAAATAGTGAAATAAAGAATTGATACCGGAAGAATCTACTTAAATACAGTAAAAAAGTATTTGTACTTCGTTACTTCCCACCTCTGCTCTAGAACATTCACAGAGTTGTGTTGGCTGTGTGCTTAGGGTCCTTGTAAGAAAGTGAACATTCGGCCCAGTCTGTGGTCCTGAGCTCTGTGGAACAGGTTTTTATTGAGGACATCTCTGTACTTTGCTCCATTCGGCTCTTCCTCAACCCTGGTCAGCACCCCGACAGCATAATGCTGCCACCACCATGCTTCACTTTTGGGATTGTTTTGAGCGGTGCCTGGTTTCCTCCAGACCAGTGAAGATTGTCTGTCTGGAGCTTTATCCCATCTCCACACAGGATCTCTGGTGCTCAGTCAGAGTGACAATTAGGTTCTTGGTCATCTCTTTTACCGATAGACTTCTCCCTTGATTGCTCCAGAGGCCAGCTCTTGGAAGAGTCCTGGTTGTGCCACACTATTCATGGGGTGAATAGTGGATTATACTGTATTTTTCAATGTGCTATTTGATATGAAATAGCAATTTCGATTTATTTTACTTATTCATTCGTTTGTTTTTTTTATACAGGAATGAAAATCTCATCATTGGTTCACCGTTTTACAGATTGCAAAGGAAAATCTACAAATAAATTTGCTTTATGTTTATTCACAGGTCATTTCATTAAGTATAAATGTTGTCCAGTCGACCACATGGCATAGATACCACCATCTGATACACCACATGATACTGTTTGGCGAACCCAGTGTGCATTATTGCTCCAATGAACAGACCACATGAGATGATGGCAATCTGGATGTGTTTCCTGATAATTGTGGCAACATGAGGCAGACGGCAACCTGTGCTCTGAGACGATATCAAGAGATGAGGTCTAGCTTCTTTTCACAAGCAGAATGATAAATCCTTTTACAGACAGTGTAGAGATTTTCGAGATGTTAGATGTAAGTCTGGAAGCTATCAAAGAGTAGAGTGATGTTCTTTCATCACATATTCTAGCTTGTAGTGGTGAAGTCTGAAACACTCGTACACCATAATGCTGCCTCCACCACGCTTCACTTTTGGGATTGCTATGCACAGGTGATGAGCAGTGCCTGGTTTCCTCCCAGATGGTTGTCCATCTGGAACTTTGTCCCACCTAGACACAGGATCTTCAAGCTCAGTCAGAGTGACCATCAGGTTCTTGGTTACCGCTCTTCCTCATGCCCTTCTCCCTTGAAAGCTCTTGAAGTGTTTAGTGGGGTCTAAAAGATTCCAAATGCACTGTATACCATATGCAGTTTGCAGTTGCAAATGATTCTTATTATGACCTGCCGTAACGCAGTACTGCGTAGTGGTTAGTGTGGTGACTGACCTGGCCTAAACATTTCCTCTAACCATGGAGAAAAGTCAAAGCCCATGTTTAACTCGCTCAGATGGTGGCCTGTGTGGTCAGCAAAACCGAATCTGCTGCCCCATCCATTAATTACGGATATATTTAGAAACCATAATTAGCATAAACATTGTTAGCACATGCCCTTTTATTCTTCTTGTAAAGACCTCTGCTGTCAGGAACAGAAAACTAGGACACAAAAACAAAGGTGTCGTGTAAAATCAGAGCAGTGAACCTCGTGTGCTCAGACTGCGAAAAGCCAGAGCGTAATTAGATTTCCGGTTTAACGAGGAAGCGGCTAGTGCACCCACTCTGAGTTTTCAGCCGCGGTTTGGGCATGAACCAAATGAAATTAAAGCTGACAATGAGTTTGGCGCTGTTTACAAGTGGGTCAGCGATAGCGGAGGTCCGTGAAGGGCGGCGAAGGAAACGTGAGACGATACTCTGGTGGGGACTTTTTTTTTTTTTTTGCACTATTTTTCATTGCTGTTGGTTTAAGAGCGGTTTATAGACGTGCTAAGATCACGCTTATGAAATCTCACGTGCTCAAGCCTGGTTCAGTGTTTATTGATTTGTGATTACGGCGTAAAGTCATAAAGAGACTCAGCTACACGGTGGAAAGAAATTATGCAAAAAAGCATCAGGTTTGCTGATAAACACATTTCAACGGATATTAGAACTAAATAAATACTTATATAAATAAAGGTCTTGAATGGATTCTGGTTAGGGATCTGACAGAGACACTCTGAGGTTAAATAAAGTTATATTAGGGACATGGAAAAGTTTCCTCCAGGTATTAGAAGGAAAGTATGTGTAGATCTATAAGAGTTTTAAACTCCATTGTTTTTTTCCTAAATTGTTACCACAAGGTTGGAGGCACACAATATCTTTGGAAGATGTAGCATGATATTTTCCCCCTCACTTGAACTAGGAGACCCAAACCTGTTCCAGCATGGCAATGTCCTTGTGCACAAGCTCAATGAAGATCTGCTTTCCATGGAATGGAGTAGAAGATCTCATGCTATAGAGATCTGACCCTTAACCCTATGAAACGTGAATGAATATGAAAGCTGGCTGCACCCCAGGCCTCCTCACCTCACCTACATCAGTACCTGACTTTACTAACACCATTTGTGGCTGAATGAATCTCCACAAAATCTAGTGGAACATCTTCCCAGAATCGTGTAGGTTATTATAAAAGCAAATGTGGAACAGGATGTTTAAAAAGTAGATATGATTAGGTATCCACAGACGTTTGTCCATATAGTCCATATAGTATCTAAACAAGCTTCTGGAGATTCTCCTCTGTGTACCTCCAGCTCTTGAAAAAACTTTCAAATTTATCCTCTTTTCTTTTTTCCTGGAAACACACTTCATTTCTTCTAGTACTTTCTATAGTGTATGCGTATAATTTGGTGAAGAGAATCAACTTAGAATCCACATTTATACAGAATAAAGTTAAATCGAGATGTTCTCTGCAGAAGAAATGATGGATTCGTGATTTCAGAAGCAAACCTTTTTTTTTTCTAGGCATGTAAGAGAGCAATATGAGATGTAGAATCATGAATATTTGATGAAGACTCTCATATCAGAGCACCATCAATTTCTGGAATCTGATTGGTTTCTATTAATAATGCTCTCTTTTTGATTCTTCATCATTTCTATAGTAACAGTTCCTCATGGAGACTTGAATGGCAGATGCTCATAATACAGAGATTTACAGAGATCTTTTTAAGCACGGAATCTCCAGTCTTCTAGTTTCATTAAAGCTAAACCAAAGAAGGAAGTGAAGGGTGATGATGACTGTTATAATGTAAGCGAGAAAATGAAAGTACTTGTTATTCAATAGACGTTTCATAAGTTAATAAGGTGTAAAAAGCTGATTCACATCGGCATAAAAGTTAACGATGCGATGAATCATTGTGAAAGTGTCGGATACGAGTTTAAATTTGTATCGAGATGCATCATTTCGAACATATTTGGATCATAAAAGAAATATTTCACATATTTATGAGTAGATGCGCCTTTACTTTTATTATTTACAAAGTGATCAATAATTTGTGACCAATATTCGATACGTAGTAGTTCGAGTTCTCTCAGCTACCTGAACATGATGCATCACAACACTACGGAGAGCGAGGCGTGTCCTAAAGGTCACATAGAATACAGATTAACATGGCAGAGGCAGAGCTGTAACTTCCTGCACACACAACAGGAAAAGAACCTCAGGTTATATTTTGTATGTATCTTGTGTATGTGTAACTGATCAAATCATAGCCAATGGAATGTATTTCTCTGTGTGTATATAGAAAAGGAGGAAAAGAGGAAAAGTTTTATGCTCAGGTACACAAAGATTTCTGGAAAATGTTCTGGCTTCGGAAGAGAATTTTGGGAATTTTGCTCTGGATTTAAGATTCGTTAGAAAAGTCTGAAATTGAGAAACAAATTTTTTCATTGGTCTTGTGCCTCTCTTTTATTTTAAACAGCGTGTAGAAATATACCATTCCAGGTTTTAGCTATGCTGATGTTTTATGTGTGTGTGTGTGTGTGTGTGTGTGTGTGTGTGTGTGTGTGTGTGTGTGTGTGTGTGTGTGTGTGTGTGTGTGTGTGTGTGTGTGTGTGAGAGTGTGAGTGTGTGTGTGTGTGTGTCCTTTTTTTTATTACAGTTTCATAGCCTTGTTATGGGGTGTTTTACAGTGTATATATGAGTGTCATAAAGTTTTCTCTGGGAACAAGGGTTTTGTGTGTGTGTGTGTGTGTGTGTTGTTTACATCCTTCACTCCTCTAGTGAGATATTGCTGTCCTGAGCAGTTATCTGCTCCTCCTCTGGCTTTGCTTCCATCTCCCCTATCATGGAGCTCAGAGGTGCTGTCACTGCCGTCCCTCGGTACTGGATCTCTCTCTCTTTCTCTCTTTCTCTTTCGCTTTCTCTTTCTCTCGGCTGGGCAAATTGAATAAATCACAAAAAAAGATCCGCATGGCTGAGTTTTCCCACTTCCTTGCTTGTCATCCGCTTCTCCTCGGAGCTAGTGTGAGAGGGAGAGATGATGAGCGAGATTCATAGAGAGAGAGAGAGAGAGAGAGAGAGAGAGAGAGAGAGAGAGAGAGATGCTGAGGATTCTAAGGATCTGGAGTCCTCTGGCTCTGGCGTCTCTCCTCCCTGCAGAATTATACCACCAGGAAATAAAAGATGGCGTCCCTAGTGGCGATGATCCTCTGCCTGAGTCTCTGCGTCCTCTCTTTAACACTTGTCTCATTTGCATTCCTTTTTTTTTTTCCTCCACACTTTCGCGTTTTCTCGAACTCTTCATTGAAAAGCCTCATGAAATAAATCGCTACCTTTTCATCCTATTAACCCGCATGAAGAGGGAAAAAAATACCCACAATGCTCTGAGCATTATAGAGTCTAATTTCTCCCTCTGTGTTTCCTAATCAGAGCGCCGACTTCAAAGTGAAAAGAACTCAAATTTCTCCCTAAAAGCGAACAGGATGCAAAGGATTTGTTTACATGCTTTTTTTGTGTGTGAAACATTTTATTTATTAATCTCACATGGCCACATCACCAGCGCTTTTTGTTTCATTGTGATTGTACGCTTGGAGCGAACGCTGCTAATTGAGATCGCTTGAACGTTTCCGTGATGAAAGGATCGTCGTTTCTGTGTTCAGCACGTGCGCTTGCGTGTGCAGGTGACCTACAACTGGAGACTTGTTTGTTCTAAAAGGAACAATCTGGCAACCCAAGCATTTAGCACTACCCTCGCTTGCTCTGGATGCCAGATATTCTTCATTAGCACAAGACATAGCTGCTTTATGGTGTCAGAATCCTGGACTAGCCATCACACCTCGTGTTTGGTTTGCACACGTGTTTGATGTTCACAGACGATGAGCACTGGGATTTAAATGTTCACTTTGCTTTTTTACGTCTTTCGTTTGTTTCTCCATGTTGTCTGTTCACTCAGGTTTCATTGCTTACACTCACACACACCCTCGACTGGTTTGTGTTTTGGTTCATGTACAGTATCTGGTGTTTTGTTTGCTGTGTTATGTTTACGTTTGTTTGCATTTTATTTGAACATTTCTGCACTTGCATCTTCACCTGATTCCTGACCCCTGCATGGATTCCTGCATGGAGGTGCATTTTAATTTTTTAATTTTTTTAATTTTAATTTTTTTATTTAAATAGATAAATAATTAAAAACACAAACAAAATTTTTTATTTTACTTCTACTTATAATAATAATAATAATAATAATAATAATAATAATAATAATAATGATAATGATAATGATGATAATAATAATAATAATAATAATAATAATAATAATAATAAAAATAATAATAATAATATTAATATTAGGGATGCAGCGAAATAAAAATTCTTGGCCGAAACCGAAAACCGAAAAAGGAGGAAAGCAAGGCCGAAAACCGAAAAAAACGATTTTACCATTGCATTTATGGCTATGATTGTGTACTAAACTTACTAAAATCAAGGCATTTCAGTTGCATAAATTAATATTAAAGTTTCAAAGAATTAATCAATTACAAATTATGAAAATATTTATTTATAGAGCATTGCAACAATGCACAGGATAAAATAAATTAAAATTTAGTCTTACATGTTGAACTTTAATGCACTCATGTACACATTTTAATTTAGTCTTAAAGGTTGTACAATTAAATATGTTCTTTCATAAAAACAAAGTGCATTTAGAACAAGTGCAACTGCTTAAAGATACAATACAACACTATCACTGGGAAACTTCCTGCCTTTTCAACAACGTCCACCACAGACGGAGTGCGCATGCTCGGAGGGGTTTCGCTTCTCTGTGCGTTTGCGTTCCTCTGATATTCAGCATAGCGATCGGGATGTTTGGATTTCAAATTAAACCCGACGTGGAGAAAGTTTTTGCAGACGAAATTTCGTCAATACATGTTTTGCACATCGCTATCCGTGGGTCTTTCTCAGATATACTGAAACACGTCCACACAGCAGACATGTTGTTTCAGACATGCACGTGCAGGCAGCGGTTTCTGTTTGCGTCATCACAACAAACTGTTTCGGCCGTGTTTTTTCGGTGATCAAAGTCTTTCGGCCGAAAACCGAAAATGCACTTCTGGGCCATTTTCGGCCGAAGATTTTCAGTGGCCGAATATTCAGTGCATCCCTAAATAATATATATAAAATGACATTCTTCTTCTTCTCTGTATCATTGTTATTATTATTGTTATTATTATTATTATTATTATTATTATTATTATTATTATATATAATTTTTTTATTATTAGGCTAAGTAATTAAAAAAATATATATACGAGTAAATAAAAAAGAAATATTAAAGAAATAACTGAAGAGGGAAAAAAATCACTCAATAATGAGCAATTTTTTTATAAAATTAAAAAATGAGGTAACTTGATATTAAAGTCAAATAATAATAATAATAATATTAATAATATTAATAATAATAAAAGTAAAATATTTTCAATGTTTTTTTTTCTTTATTGCAACTAAACTAAAACTAAAATTTAAGATTGATGATCATATTCCTGATAGTCTGTCTAGACGTCTATCTGGATGTGTGTCTGAGCGTCTGTCTGAGTGTGAATTAGGGTCATATGTTAGCTACGGTCGGAGCAGAAAAGAGAGATGAAGTTAAAAATCGTCAGTCTGCTCCGGAGGAAATCATTTTGTCATCCAAAGTGTCACCTGAACATTTCACATTACTGCCAAGTCCCTTGACGGCTTTCTTGTAATTGCTTTCAGAATTGCAGTGTTTTAAGCCACTCGATGGCCTTCATAGACCAAATCAAACCGAGACGTGGGAAAGCAGGCGTGAAATAATGACAAAACCGAGCCTGAGGGTGTGTCAAAGGGGACAGTGGGGTGAATCTCGGGGAAAATAAACCGGAACGGGTTCCACGCCGAGCGTCACCCGTGTGCCCCCCGAGTCGAAAGAGGGTCATGTCCTGACCTGGAACTGATGTTTAACTTCCTGGGGTCATGACAGAGTTTCACCTCGCTTTCTACCGATGTACCTGACTGACGGCAAAGCAGCTACAAATCACATCTTTATGTCACTGCTCTCATTTAAATATGTGCTTCCATAGTAACCACTTATTACAGGAGTAAATCTTTCTGCAAACATTGAATTTCTTTTTTGTGTTTTTTTTGGCAAACAAAATGATTACACATTTAATATTATTAAAATAACAACAGCAATAAAAACATAGTAATACAATAATAATAATAATAATAATAATAATAATAATAATAATAATAAATTGTTACTTTGTTTTTTGTTTTTTTATTTATTACAAATCTTTTTTGAAGCTACAAATACATTTTCTATTCAAATGCTGCTGCTGATGATGATGATGATGATTATTATTATTATTTTATAATAATTATAATAATAATAATTATTATTATTATTATTATTATTATTATTATTATTATTATTAATTTTTCTTTTTATTATTTATTTTTTTATTTATTTTTTTTTGGTGCTTAATAGCAATATATTTTTTGTCTTAATGCCTTAGAAAGGTTTATATTTTAGAAAGAAAAGATACACCATTTATTGGATTGTATCATTTTCTAAAAAAATAAATAAAAACAGCATAAAGTCGTAAAAAGGAAACAGAATGTGGCCTTTTCTGAGGCAGAATGCTAGCTCAGTGGTGCACTTTGGCTAGGCGGCTTGTCAGGTATTGATGGCTCTAAATCCGCTATAAAGGCCAGCCACTAAACCTTTTGTGCGCTAAAGCATTGTCTCGGAGTCCGCCTAGCGACTTATTAATCTCGTTCATTTTCTATAAAAGGTCCCTTTGGAAATGTTACAGTAGTGTGTGATGTGCTACGTCTCAGCGATCGCGCCCTTTCTTCCTCTTTCTCTCCACAGCACACACTCGCTGTCCATTCACCACTAATCTGTTCCTCTTTACATACTCTCCATGTTTATTTTCTTTATTTTAGATGTGTTTAGAAGGTGCAGTCTGGAGACCGGTGAAGGTTTCGTGAAAATGGATTGCGTGCTTCCAGAGTAATTTTTAACCGATCACGCTAATGGAGTGAGTTTACCGAGTTGAATGAAGAGTCAAAGGAATAAATGCAACGTTCATCCGCATGACCTTTTAGGAAATGTGCTAAATTCATCTCCGTTCATTTTAGTCTCCAGCTCACATTCTGCCCTTCGAGGAGAAGAAAGAAAAAGATTAGCATTTATACAAGTAGCACTGATGGAGAAATAATGAGTGTGATTAAAAACCTGGCACAAATCAGCGTGGATCTGCTTTATGAATATTTTCTGTTTGCTTTTTGAACATCCCATTCCACATTTACACCCAACCTCCACTCTTCTGGGAAGATGTTCCACAAGATTTCGTGCAGATTTGTGATCATTCAACCCATAAGTGTGTTAGTAAAGTCTGGTACTGATGTAGGTGAGAAGGTGTGGAGGTTCCTGGGGTGCAGTCAGCATTCACATAGGGTTGGAGCTCTATAGCAGGAGATCTTTCACTCAATCATATGTATCTTCATAGAGCTGGCTTTGTGCACAGGAGCAGGTTTTGGGTCTCCTAGTTTTCAGAGTGAAGGAAAAACTCCATGCTCCTCCATCTGAAGACATCTTGTACAACTGTGTGCCTTCCAGTTCGGGGAAGAACCACATATGGATGGAAAATCAAGTGTCCCAATACTTTTGTCTGCATAATATTTGAGGGACAGAAAATGAGAAGGTGAATTTGATATTTCAGTGTAATTACTACAGTAATAGTGTTTTTTTCTTCTTCTTCTTCTCTGCATAAATGACGGTAATTCTTTAAGGTAATACAGTAGCATCTAAAATTTTGAGACCCAATTAAACATTAATCCTGATGCCTGAGACAGTGGAGACTTGAAATCTAGCTTGCACATTAGCAGTTAGCTAGCTTACTGAACTAGCATCATCAGGATTCGGTACATGGGAGGTCAAAGGTTAAGGCTCTGTGTTACTAATCAGAAGGTCTGGGGTTCAAGCTTTGGTATCGCCAAAGTGGCCTTCTTGGGGCTCTTGAGAAAGGCCCTTAACCCTCTGCATTTTTACAACCAATACATTTCTATTAATGAGATTTATTTTGTGGTGCTGTTGAACTTCTCGATTATAAAACATGAAACTTTCACTATTTAGGGATTTATTCTAAACCATCATGTTGCTCCCACCACCATGCTTCACTGTGGGAAATAAGAAAATACGATCCTAAAGAAAAGCCACAATGGATCACAATGGAGCCACAGTTCCTTCATTTTAATGTAACTTCCTCTTACTTGAGCTGTTATGAGCCATAATAGTGTGAGATGATGCTGAATGAAACAAAGATAAGAGAGAGTTGGAGAGGACATGGCCACTATTTCAGAGTGCAAGAGGAACAGAGGAACATATCATCATCCAGACCCTTTATCGCTCCTGGGAGAGCTCGTCCCCTCACATCTCTCACTTTAATTGAACTCGTGATGCATGGCCAACCTCAGGGAGAAGCGCTGTGGTCTGCTAATGGAGGCGGCAGATAAATAGTTGGTCTCCAAGTTTTTTTTTTTCCCGATCCGACTCGCCGAGACAATGGGAAAAAAGGGAGGGTTATTTATATATTTTAAGGCTCTCTGGTGGCACAAATGGGGCAGAACGTGTACAGGTGGGTCAGGAGAACTCCCACGAGGCTTTAAATTTCAGCACGATAGAAAAGCAACACCATCTGCGTCTTCATGGCCCTCGCACACGCGAAGGTTCTCACATCTCACTGTTATTACCTGATATTGACCCAGTTATTAAACTGCAATGAGAAATGAGATGGTCGTTCTCAGACCTCGTCTTAATTTTTGATCAGATGCTCAGTTTTATTTCAACAAAAATTAAAATTTGTCTCTCTTTTTTTGGAAATATTTTAAAATGTAATGCTCAGACGGCATAAAGATGAGTCGATTGTGCCATTTCTGTTTGTTTATTTATGTTACATGAAATACGTGAAAATGCTGCTTCCATTCAGGGCAGAGCTCGGAATCATCAGAATGTATATATATCTGGCGCTCAAATTCCCTGTATTAGCTAGGCAGGTGCGTGTTTGTGTGTGTGTGTGTGTGTGTGTGTGTGTGTGTGTGTGTGTGTGTGTGTGTGTGTGTGTGTATAAATATATATATAATGTGTGTGTGTGTATTTATAATCAAAGGTTGTTTTTGAGAGACACACACATGTTCCTTTTGTTTCTATGCAACAGTTTTTACTTTGCCCAAACAAATCTATAAATGTCCAGATGTTCAACTTCATTTTCATTAAAAAAATCCTCCATTAGAAGTTTTACACGCTCTCAGTATCCAGACAGTTCGTTTCTCCGAACATTCAGCTGTAGTACTTTGATGTGTCTCTTGTAAAACTGGCCGAAGATGTTCTTCACTGGTATTTTTTTTCTTTCTTGTGATTCAGTTCATCCCAGAGCAGTTCAATAGTATTTAGGTGCGGTGGCTGGGCAGGTGGTTCCATCATAGACATCACTATTGAGTGTTTGCTCTCTAAAGAACGCTTACAGAACTCAGACATGTTTCTCGCTTCGGCTCATCGTCTTGTTGTATGGTGAAGTCGGATCCAAATAGCCGCGGCCCAGACAGAATCACATTGTGTTGAATTATGAAATTGGAGCCATGTTGGATCAGGATTCCTTTCACTTTACAAAGCATTGGTGTTTCCTAAACAAATTTGCATGGTATCATTAAACAGTGCTTTTAATGAAGGTTGTTACATAAGAAATCTGCTTTAAATGCTTTAAATAATAAAAGAAAAATGAAGAACATGACCATCAGAAAACTCTGCACATAACTGATGATATTTCATGTAGAAATTTGAACTTGCATCACACTTCAAAATCACTAAATGAGGTCCGATTATAAGTAATAAAGTTAACAGCATACAGTAATGTCTCGAATCAAAGACTTTAAATCCAGATTATCCAGATGTTCAATGTGATTCTTCGATCAGCTCAGATGTCATTGGGTTAAAGATTTGTGAGAGAATTTTCAGAACTCTAACTTACTCTCTGTGTGTGTGTGTGTGTGTGTGTGTGTGTGTGTGTGTGTGTGTGTGCTGTGCTGTTCCGTTTCGCAGTCATCGACTCCCAGCACGAGTCCGTGGAAGCTTTAGTGCAGAGAATCAAGGATAGTTTCCGTACCAATGCCACCATGGAGATCACGCATTTCCAAAACGCAACACACAGCTCGTCCACCAGCCGCAAACGAGGACCGATTCAAAACAGAGGTAAACACACACACACACACACACACACACACACACACACACACACACACACACACACACACACAAGGGTCAGAGTTTATGGTACTATTGTTACTATTAGGGTCAGGGTCAGAGTTTATGGTACTATTGTTATTATTAGGGTCAGGGTCAGGGTCAGGGTTTATGGTACTATTGTTACTGTTTATGTGTCTATGTTACTGTATAGTCTCAAAGAATCAAGGTTTTATGTGAAAGAAAGCAGCTGTGGATTCTGATATTGTATGATATACTGATGTCCAATTCAAACCTAGACATAAGACTCAGCAAGGAGGCGTGGCCTAAATATTGAAGTTGGAATTGTAATGTATTGTGAAATGTATTGTGGGGAAAAATATTGTTTTGATGTATTGTTTAAAAAAATTCTATATAAATTACATTCATTAAACTAACCTTTCATTTATTTATTTAATACATTTTTTATTAATCAATCCCTAAAAAGCATAAACAGACAAACAGATTACTTTTGCATTATAGGTTTGGCTTGGATTTTGGACAGACATATTAGCAAACACACACACACACACACACACACACACACACACACACACACACACACACACACAGAAAGCAAGAAATAAATAACATTTAGTGTACAGTAAAGTGTAAAGTGTACTTTTATCCACTACAGCACTGTTCTGGATTCTGATTGGTCAGAAAGATTTGATTTATTTCCTCTAACAGCGGATAGATAGATAGATAGATAGATAGATAGATAGATAGATAGATAGATAGATAGATAGATAGATAGATAGATAGATAGATAGATTTTTTTTTCTATTATATATTATGTATTATTCATACCAAACAATCTGTATATTGTATAAAATATATATAACTTGCGGAATCATAAGACCTGCTGGAGATTTCTATGTGAGACGAAAATCGGTTCAATCATATAAACGTGATAAAACTAACAATCCCACCGTTCTTCTGTAAAATGACACGAGAAAAATCCATCCATGCTGTTCTCAGTTTCAGTTCATTCCTCCTCACCGTGTCGGAGAAAGAGTTCGAGCATGTGCCCCTTTTCCACAATCTGCTTCTAATAAACTTTTTTTGGAGGCCTTTAATTACTGTCCCTGGAAAAGAAAAAAAAAAAATCTAAAATGCAACATCAGCACTAAAGCGTCTTGGGGTCTATCGAGGACAACAAGGAGCTAATGGGACGAGTCTGGTTGTGCAGCCGGAACTCAATTAAGTGCGGCGACTGTACGAGGTTCAGCGAGTCTTCACAAGGAGATTAGGCAATCGGAGGAAGGGGAAAAAAAAAAAAAAAGGAAGAAGAATGGGGAGTGCGATTGTAGCTGAGATGATTGTAGGGGTGCTGGGCTCTGGGAAGTTTTTAATTTTGTCTTGCTTGACTCAGCATTTTTACGCTGATGATCGCAATGCTTTTACATCCCTCTGTGAAGAGAGAGAGAGAGAGAGAGAGAGAGAGAGAGAGAGAGTAGCCTTGCCTTAGACTCTGTACTGAAATGCTAAAACACTCTTTTATTCCTAAAAATATCTCTCTCACACTGTGTTTTGATGATGTTGAGCAGGGATTGGTTAAAACAAGATTAGACTAAAGTTTTGGGACACCTGAAAGATGCGGTTCCTTCTCAAATTGTTACCACAAATTTGAGGGTACACAAAAAAAAAAGAAAGAGTACAGCACCTAGGGACACGTTGTTTTGGATTTTTATTTTGACCATGTCAGCGATGCTAAGTTTAGTCCTCATTAGCGCTTAGGTTATAGCAGCTGTAGCAAGTCCTGAAAATGACAGAAGATCAAACATTACACACTTTAACCCTGTATGAGCGCTGACCCTGTAGACTCCATCCATTTATGTGCAATTACTTGTAATAGGAAATGACATCATAGATATTTTTTTCTAAAAAGGACTAGCTTTTTATCTGTTTATTGATTGACTTTCAGCACCAATGAAGTCTTTCTTGTTGGATTTTCATTTTCATTCTGCTGCCAAACATCACATTTTTATTTCGTTTTTTATTCCCTGCCCTCTGTTAAACATGGTTATTAAAATAAGCTCAGAAATACTTGACCCTTGTGCCATGTGAACAGGGGGGCAGGGACATGCTAAATGATGTCAAGCACACCAAATAATTCTAAGCGTGGTCAGAAAGAAAGACTTGCTGTGAGGCGTCAGTTGGACCAAATAGAAAACAAAAGTATCCTAATGAATAAGGAAATGCCTTCAGTATACTGTATAACAGTGCCTGTTTGTCTGTTTGTTGCCTGTGGATGTCAATCATTCTACTGCCAATCCAGCATCACTGTTCAACTCTGCTGTATGACCCCCACGTATGACCTCGCCATATGGCTGCTCCGTATGTCCCTGTTGTATGTCTCTATCATAAGACCCCTTTGTTTGACCCCTCTGTATGACCTATTTGTATGACCCCTCTGTATGACCACTCTGTATGACCCCTCTGTATGAACCCTCTGTGTGACCCATCTGTATGACCCATTTGTATGACCCCTTTGTATGACCCCTCTGTATGACCCATTTGTATGACCCCTCTGTATGACCCATTTGTATGACCCCTCTGTATGACCCATTTGTATGAACCCTCTGTATGACCCCTTTGTATGACCCCTCTGTATTACCCATTTGTATGACCCCTCTGTATGACCCATTTGTATGACCCCTCTGTATGACCCCTCTGTATGACCCCTTTGTATGACCCCTCTGTATGACCCCTCTGAATGAGCTGCTGTATGACCCCTTTGTATGACCTCTCTGTATGACCCCTCTGTATGACTCATTTGTATGACCCCTCTGTATGACCCCTCTGTATGACCCCTCTGTATGACCCCTCTGTATAAACCCTCTGTATGACCCCTCTGTATGACCCCTTTGTATGACCCCTCTGTATGACCCCTTTGAATGACCCTGCTGTATGACCCCTTTGTATGACCTATCTGTATGACCCCATCATAAGACCTCGCTGTATGATCCCTCTTTATGTCCCTGCTGTATGATTTCCGTGTAGGGCTCCATTGGATGACCCTCCTGTGGACTCGCTGTATGATTTTGCTGTATGACCTCAACGAGTGACCCCGCTATAACCCCTTTGCATGTCCCCGATTTATAACTCCTCTGTATGACTGTGCTGTATAAACCCACTTTATGACTCCGCTGTATGACCCTGCCATATGACTCCACTGTATGTCTCCGCTGTATAACCCTGCCATATGACCCCACTGTATGACCTCACCACACGTCTCTGCTGTATGACCCCACTGTATAACCCTGCCATATGACCCCACCGTATGACCTCGCCACATGTCTCTGCTGTATGACCCCACTGTATAACCCTACCATATGAAGAGTGAGTGTGCTGCCTCTGTGTATCATAAGGGTTAAGCAATGATGATGAGCTGATGAGGAGATTGAGGCTGAACCATGTGGAGTGCTGCTGAGTGCTGTGTGTGTGTGTGTGTGTGTGTGTGTGTGTGTGTGTGTGTGTGTGTGTGTGTGTGTGTGTGTGTGTGTGTGTGTGTGTGTGAGACAGTGATTAGCTATGCTGATGTGACCTGCACTGTGGTGAGGACAGGAAAGAACGCTGACCACCATCTGGGAGAGTGACGATGCCTGGCACCTTCAACTCTTTAATTATTCAAAGCTTTCCTGATGGACATAATGTGTGTGTGTGTGTGTGTGTGTGTGTGTGTGTGTGTGTGTGTGTGTGTGTGTGTGTGTGTGTGTGTGTGTGTGTGTGTGTGTGTGTGTGTGTGTGTGTGGAGACAGGGCAAAAAGACTGACTGAGTGAGAGAGAAAGATCGAGAGAGACCAACAGAGAAAGAGAGAGAGTAGAAGAAAAAAGACCGATTAAAAAGGAAAGTAAAAAATAGAATGGGACAGAGAGACAGACATACTGAGAGAGGTGGAGTTCTAGTCAAAGAGAGAGTAAGGAATGGAGAAAGAGAGACTGAAAGAGAGTCAATGCAGAAAGAGTGACTGAGAGAGACATAGATTAAATAGGTGGGCATAGAGATTGAAGAGAGGAAAAGAGAGGAAAATAACAAAGAAAGAAAGAGAATGAGACAGAAATACAGAAATACTAATAGAGATAGAATAGGGAGACAAAGAGAGAGAGAGAGAGAGAGAGAGAGAGAGAGAGAGAGAGAGAGGGGAAGAAAGAATGAAAAAGGGACAGGGCAGAAAGATTGACTAAGAGAGTGATGGAGAAAAAAAAAAAAGAAGGAAAAAGACAAATAAATTGAGGAGATGGACAGATAGTTTGAAGAGAAGAAAAGAGAGTGAAAGAGTAAGACAGAGACACACATACAGATAGTAATAGAATGGAAGACAAAGATAGAGAGAGATGGTGGCAGTAAGGAAGAGAGAATGAGAGAATGAAAGAGAGACAGTCAGGAAGACTGACAGAGAGAAAGAGACGGAAAGAGGCAAATAAAAAGACAGACAGATATTGAAGGGATGGACAGAGAGATTAAGGAGGTCCAAGAACACATTTTTACCACCACTATGCTTCACTGTGGGGGAGGTGTATTCAAAATACTGAGCATTCATGATGTTTTACGTTCATGATTCTCATAATCCTCCTCTCTGACGTCTCCATCGTTACCTTCTCCACCCAGATTGTGAAACGAAACATCTGGACTTGACGTTAGACATTTGCTGCCTTCACCTCATTGGTCCTTGTATAAATGTCACAATATGATATATTTCCTACTGTAGGATTGTCTGAGTGCAGGAGCGAAGCAGGTTTTTCTTTTTTCTTTTTTATTACACCTGCTGCACAAATGAACTCGCACCAGCCTGAAACTAAATGGCTGGTTCGCTAATAAGATTCCTGCCGCGCAGCGTCTATTACAGCCGAGCATGAGATTAGGGCCCGGCTGAAACATTTGTTTATATGGCATTCTTTATTTCACCACCTGCTGGCTTTATTTTTTCCGTAATGTGCTTTTGCACTGCGGAGCACTTTTCTGTTTTATAAAGGCTGTAAGAATCTAATTGTTCGCATCGGTTTCAGTGTTTATGTGCTGATAAAGAAGGTGTGGTCACTGCATGAGCAGACATAAAGGCGGAGGAATAGTCGATAGATCTGCATTTTCAGTGAATAGTATTTCTAGTTCTATTAAAAGATTAAATAAAGGCACAAGAATGACATCTCCGTTCCTGTCAGTAACAGTGTAGGAGGTGTGGCCTCTGTTCCTGTCAGTAACAGTGTAGGAGGTGTGGCCTCTGTTTCTATCGGTAACAGTGTAGGAGGTATGCCTCTGTTTCTATTAGTAACAGTGTAGGAGGTGTGGCCTCTGTTTCTGTCAGTAACAGTGTAGGAGGCGTGGCCTCTGTTCCTATCAGTAACAGTGTAGGAGGTGTGGCCTCTGTTCATATCAGTAACAGTGTAGGAGGTGTGGCCTCTGTTCCTGTCAGTAACAGTGTAGGAGGTGTGGCCTCTGTTCCTGTCAGTAACTGTGTAGGAGGTGTGGCCTCTTTTCCTATCAGTAACGGTGTAGGAGGTGTGGCCTTTGTTCCTGTCAGTAACAGTGTAGGAGGTGTGGCCTCTCTGGCTGTTAGCATTCAACAAATGAGGTGTGGGATTCCAAGTTTGAAGCTAAAAATAGCCACTGTGCAAAAGCCAGTTTTCCGTTTGCTGTCAGAGAGAGTAACTTTGACAGCTATAGCAGGCAGGCATCTGTGTCTTCATTACCACACACACACACACACACACACACACACACACACACACACACACACACACACACACACACACACACAGCATAAAGAGTGCAGAGTCAGGCGCAGCGTAACAGAACACCGCCTCGAGCTCACAGTTCAGACGCGATGGAGTTGTCCTGACAGGCCGTTGTCATTTCCTGGTTGTGATAAATGCTCCATGCAGTCATCACTCACACGTTTACCACAGCGCCATGAATGACACGGCCGCTCGCAAATTAGCCAGTGTGCCGAGGCCATTAATATGCTCGTTACGCTAAACGAGCGATTAATCAGGAACTAAAATGTGTGTTTAAAAGAGTGTGAAGGAATGTCACAATGCCAGGGATCAGGCCACACACTTGACTCAATGAACTCAATGGTTAAAACGTTGGACTTTGGATCTGAAGGTCTTGAGTTCAAGCTGCCACTCTTGGGACCCTGAGCAAGGCCCTTGACCCTTTGTACTCCAGAGGCACTGTATCCTCTCTGACCCCACCTTCCTAACGTCAACGTGATAAAAGAAGAAAGAATTTCTGGTTTTGTCTGGTTTTATGTACACGTGACTAGTATGAAGCACCTTACAGAAACAGAGGCCCCATCGTAGTCACCAAAGTCCAAGCGAAGTGTGGGTTTGTTATATCTTAAATTAATTACATTTTCAGCACAAGATGATTTATTTATCTCGACCAGTGGGATACTAATTTATCGCAGCTTGTCACGCTCAGTCTGGCAACCTTTTTAGAAATGCAGCAGTTGTCCAAATTATCCACACGGTGTGAATTTATTCCTTCGAGGTTTCTTGAAAATGGACTAAATCTCTACTAATATGTTCGATGTGAAATTGGATGATTGCGAGAGAGCTTCACTTCACTCGTCAGTCTCGGACCCGTGTCTTTCTGCCGATTAACACACAACGTTGTTATCCGTTTTATGACATCGACTCCAAAGGTTGTTGACGCTCTGGGATGAATATAAAGGATATATATATATCATTTATTAATTTTTTTTTAATGACTGCTAGTCTTCTCATATTTATCTGCAGGGGCAAATGAATGCTCTGGAGTTGGCAGCGGTTTCCTGATGGACGTGCTCGTCAGGGTTCTGACAGCATCTCGATACGCCTCGGCTTTTTGTGCACGCGTGCTCATTCAGACGCCCTGACAGCGATCGATTTTGGCGCTTTTCTGCGAATTGTGTTTTACCGTTTCATCGGGTAATGCTAGAGGTCAGCAAGTGTCATTCATGTGTTACGCACACACACACACACACACACACACACACACACACACAAACGTGTTATTTATACATCAGTACCCAGAGCACAACTCTTATAAGGCACCTCTAATGGTTGTACAGTGGCTTGCATAAATACCCAAACCTCTTTCAGCATGACAACACCCTTGTGCACAAAGCCAGCTCCATGAAGGTCTGCTGAAGATCTCCTGCTATAACCAAAAATCACCAAAAAACACCAGCTCCTCATCACACATCGTCTACCAGCATCTGCTCTAAAGATTTCAGAATTTTGGGTCGGTGTGAATCTTTCTAATCGTGTCTTCATGAGGAACAGATGGCAACCGATTACATTGTGAGAAAGGTGATGGAGTCGAGGTCACGAGTGTTTGCGTTTTTTACACAAGCAGACACATTACGGTATTAGCGCTGAGACTTATCTGAGCTCTAACTGTCTACACCAGGTGTGTGTCTGGGTTCATGAGTGTTAAGTAGCATGAGATTGGTGAGAAAGGACTGTTACAGGAGAACCGGAGGATGCTGTTAATAAAATCTAGATGTATTCAAAGATTTAGAAAATTGTGGCACATTTAGTTCATCGTTCTGATGTTGCCAGATTGATATTTTTTCTACTGCCCTTAAACAGAAAACACTTCAGCATCCAACAAATCTAAGGACAACATATATTTAAAAATGACGGATATAATTATATTAATCTATGAAGAAGGCAAAGGATTCAAACCAATATCAGATAGTTGTCTTATGTCACAAATACATTTAGGTTGAAAAGGGAAACCAAAAATCTGAGGGTAACTCTAAACGTGAAGCTACCGCCACCATGCTTCAAAACTCAAGCCAGTTTTATAAGATTTTTTTGAATGTAGTATTATGTAATTTTCCTTTCACGTTGAGACTTCAACCTGTTTCAGCATGATAATGCAAACCCTGTGCATAAGACCAGCTCCTTGAAGATACACTTTATACAGGTTGAAGTTAAAGATCTCCTGCTATAGAGCTCTGACCCTCAGGCCTATCGATCACCTTTGGGATGAGTTTATTGGAGCTTATTGGAAGGCTCATCAGGGCTTCAGTTGTCTACACTGTGTATCTGGATACGAATTACGAAATACCACGGCTTGTGTGCACATGAATTGTTCTATAAAATAGCACTCGATTCAGCACTCATTAGTGTTTTAATCGCACAGTGAATTTGAAAGTGTGTAACACCGTATTAGTGCTATAGTGTATCTAATTTTTTTAATTAGGTGACTCCCATGTCCGATTAGAAACGTAGCATCATGCTAGCTGGTCCAATCTTAGCTGAAGAAATCTGCAAATTATTCATTTCAGTGTGCACATTTGGACGGACTTTTGCTTCAGACGAAAAATAGGAAAAATAAAACCTGCCAGATTTGGATTAATATCAGAGTTGGTGGTTAAGAGAGCGAGATTTTTTTCCCCCCTCAGGATCAAGAGCACGGTGTGTTTGATCTGCCGCTAGCTTCTGGTTACTTAGCAGTCAAGTCTCGGTCTCGAGAGCACAATTTGCAAATCAAGTTGGATCTGGGTCTGTGTCGGGAGCGGCTGCTATGTACACACACACACACACACACACACACACACATATATATATATATATATATATATATATATATACACACTCACACACACACACACACACCACACACTCACACACTTAGTCACACTTACACACACTGGCGAGAAAGGGTAGAGTGAGGGCATGGTGTGAGAAGCCTGGAAGAAGCAGGGCTGTTTAAATGAAGATCCCAAGAGCTCCTTCACTGAGACAGAAGAGATTAGACAAGAGCTACTGTTGTCTTAGGAGCACCATTTAGTGTGCACTCAAAAAAAAAAAAAACTGGCATAAACCTACACACACACACACACACACACACACACACGTGCGCCATCTGCTCTTCTTTTTTACACCTACCTTTTTTTTTTTTTAAGTCCATAAATGACATTGCTACAATTATCCCAGAAACCTCTATAGAATTTATAGGATTACATAAGGCATCCGTAAGCTGTTATAAGCCATATAACATCCCTTATAAGCCATATTCATCCGAGAACATAGTCTGCATGTGGAAAAGTTTGTAAACACCTAACCATAATATTGGTAGATTGATATAGTCACATTTATGATTCATCTTATGAAAGGTTTATAAAAGTGTTATGTAAATCTTTGTATATATATATATATATATATATATATTGTTTATGTGAGTCCTATGTAGCTCTATAAACATCTCCTTTGTATAAAGTGTTAATTTACATAACAGTTAATAGTTATGGATGCATTATGTAGCTGTTATAGAGATCCAAAAACATAAAGTAGCCAAAACCAGTTTATTTATTCTATGAAGGGTTTATGTGGGTTTAAGTTCTATGTGGGTTCTACACCACTCTTATATAGGTGGTATTTCTAAATAGGCAAAAAAAAATCTATTTTGTATGAAGTGTTTATGAAGGTGTCATATAGTTGTATAAACACTACCTTTAAGTACATGTTACTACAATAGTACAACAGCTCCATGAGTGTTAATGTAGTTGGTATGTAGTTTTATAACCATTCTATTTATATACGGTATAAAATCAACAATAACAATTTCTATTTATTTTATGAAGTGTTTATGTAGATGCTATGCAGTTGTATGAACCCCTCTCTTATCTCCAGAACCAGGGTTAATGCATGAGTTAATGAAGATGTTATGTAGTTCTGCACCATGCTTAAGTGACCCGTTACATTACATTAAAAAAACCAATAACAGTTTATAGTTGCTCTATGAACACTGCTCGAAATTGACATTAAAATAGATAAATATAAACTGCTATTATCTATGTCGTTCTACTCTTATATAAGGTATTCCTTTACATGAACGCTACCCTTAAGCATGGTGTTATAGATGAACCTTAAAACATCTTCAACTCATTTAAATACCATTTTATTTTATTTAAAAGAAAATATTATAGTCGATTTGTGGAAATGCAAATTCCTGGGAATTTTATGGTCTTCCGCCATGTTCTACTGTGGCTTTGTGAAACTCAACATGCACTCAACCCAATGTCTCTTTTACATAATCTTCCACTGCTGTGTGATTTACACGCTTTGATCAGGAGATGAAGATTCCTAATCAGCCAGGCGGGAAATCAATTTTGGTGCATGAGTCGCTTCTCTTTCTCTATTTGAAATCTCTCTCTCACACTCACACACACACACACACACACACACACACACACACACACACACATATATCTCCCCTTTTTTTTCTGTTGCTTTGTCTTTCTGAACTCGTGCAGCAAAATCCTCACAGGGTTTGCGTAGCTGTTTACCAATATCTTATTCATTTTCTTGGCTGCAGGTATGCTTATTCCCAGGACCAGTGGCCTACTTCCCCACCGGCTGTGTAGCTGGACATGTAAAATTAGCTGTGCAGTGAATATCTGAGACTAACAGGCATCAGAGGTGAAGGTTTCAGCATTCAGAAGTTTCGCTTGTAAACAAAAAAAAACAACAAAAAAACAGATGCAGGTTTGGATTCCTAATAAAAAAGGACAGCGTGACAAAGACAATCTCCATGAGAACAGAACATGGTTCTTCTCCGGTCTTTTCATTTTCACGAGCAGATCTCAAAGCCCATAGGTTTGCTGAATGTAAGTTTTCAGTCGTTATCTATCCAGTGCAGGTTTGTGTTGTTTCTCTCTGATTCTCGCTGACACTTTGGGAATGATTGCAAGGTAAGAGTGTGTGAACATCCCCGATTGTAAACACGGACGTTTTGAAATCTACACAACACACAAGTCATGAGTAAGTCGAAATAATATTATTTTTTTAGATGCTTTAAACATAAAAAAAATCAATGTTTAATATGGTATAATAGAATAATACTGAATGCTAAACAATAAAATTAATACAGTGGAACCCGGTTATGTCGATGTCCTAGGGGGTCGCCAAAAAGCATCGAGGTAACCGATGATCGAGATAAACGAAAATCAAAATGGCGGCAGTATATTAACGTGCTTGAACTTTCTTTATGTACATGATGTGCGTTAATAAATGAGAATGTGCATGCACGTGTTTTTGAAGGGTTTTTTACACAACAGCGTTGCCGCAATTTGTTTGATGAAGGCATGCTATAAAAATACATACAGTACATGTTTATCTGTCAGGAATCCACCTGCCACGCCCCCTTCGGCCCCCTTCAGCGTGTCAGGTGCTTTCTCGGCCGCTTTCTCTGAAGCTCTCGGCTTCAATCACGCACATATGGTGCTCGTTTAGCATCATCACCAGCTCCTATTTAAACTTCCACACTCTCACTGTCCGTTATTGTTGGTATATGTTGGTTCACGGCGGTCGTTGTTATCGCGCATGCGTATCCCGGTACGTGTCTTCCCACCGGCACTCTCTCAACGGCTGCGCTTTTCTTCCCAAAGCGCATCGCGGACCCCCCCACCCCGATTATGCCGGTGTTCATTCTATGATTTTGCTGGTCATCCCACGTTCCTACCAATCGCGGCTTTCGCCTCCCGTTCATTGCATAACATTTAACAACAAAAGGCATATGTGCAGTAACTAACAGCAGAGATTCACCAGTATACAATACAACACCTGTAGCATCTGTAAGACTTGATTTTTCCGCCACTTCCGCGAGTTCTTCTGCGGCTGCACCGAGATAACCGACGTTAAATGGCAAATTTTTCCCCCCTTGTGTTCGAGATATCAGGGTTCGGCGATAAACCGATAAAAAATGCTTAGAAAAAGCGAGAATTTGGCGGTTCCACTTCAAAAACGTCGACTTAATAGGGTTGTCGAGGTAACCGAGGGCGAGATAACCGGGTTCCACTGTAGTTGGAATAATTTCAAAGGCATCATTTCATTTGAAATTCAATCTCAATATTTGATTTTAATTTTTGCACATTATTTATTAAAATAATTCCATGACTGATATTGCACAAATCAAAAAAATTGTTGTTTACTGCAACAATTACAGTATTATAACACTTCTGAGTGTATTGGAATTCAAATGTGAGGTGACAAGGGGTGCCAAAACTTTTACAACTTTTATAACTATACAGAAAAAAAATAAAAAAGAGTAGGTAGAAGGAGGTGCATTTGCCTAAGTAGGAAAGTGAAACTGCAGTTAATTGTGGGGGGGCGGGGGGGTCAAAACTTTTGTTCATGGTTGTAAGTGGCAGGCGAGACACAGTGGCAATTTTGTGTCACGGTTGTCCGTTGTGGGGACGTGGCTTCTAGAGCATGGTGTCCTTCTGAGGCATCTTGTGCTAATCGTATGAGAAGGATATTGTGTGTTTAGTATTCCACACACTCACAATTAAACACTTAAAGCCTTTATATAGCCTGAGGGGGTATGTAGGGGGATTGTGTTGGGGTTGGGGGGGATTATGTTGGGCGGTTGGGGGAGTTGGAAGGTTGAGAACGAAATTGAAATTTCCTTTTAGCTAATGGATGAAGATGGGCAGGAGCGGTGTGGGATTTGAAAGCTGGAGCTGAGTGCATTATGAAGCGCTTAGAGAGCTTGATGTCTCCCGCTGTGTAAAAATGGATCTCGGCGCCACCTACTCTTATCGGAGGGGTACAAGAGGCACTTAAGCTGCTGTTTCTCGAGCATTTAGCACGTCGCAAAATGTTTTAGCAGCGCATTGAGAAACATCGACTCCATGCTCAATGCTCTACTTGTTCGCTATTAGATTGCTAAGTGGTTTTGATAAAAATAGAACTTAATGTGTGCTTTCGTAAAGTAGCGCTCAAATTCACTTCAGGGGAGTTTTCAATGAGAAAGATTTTGTTGGACCTGTAAGAACTCGAAGAGGTGACGTTTAATGTTGGGTTCCATTTTAATGTAGTAGAAATGGAGAAATGAAGTGTCACCCCTGATTTGTATGCTTCATATACTTAACATTGCAGTGTGCAGGACAAACGTGTAATCTTTTCAGAACATTTTATCACTGGTTCTTTACAGCGAGTCAGATCATCTGTCTCCCATTATTTGACTTAAATCTCCGACTCTACAGTGATTCAGATCATTTCTCTTGGCTTATTTGACTCACATTACAAATTTTGTTTTTTTACAGTGAGTCAGATCATCTGACTCGGCTCATTTGATTCACATCACCAGCTCTTTACCGTGAATCAGATCATCTGACTCGGTTTATTTGACTCACATCTCCAGCTCTTTACTGTGAATCAGATCATCTGACTCAGCTCATTTGACTCACATCTTCAGCTCTTTACTGTGAATCAGATCATCTGACTCAGCTCATTTGACTCACATCTTCAGCTCTTTACCGTGAATCAGATCATCTGACTCAGCTCATTTGACTCACATCTTCAGCTCTTTACTGTGAATCAGATCATCTGACTCAGCTCATTTGACTCACATCTTCAGCTCTTTACTGTGAATCAGATCATCTGACTCAGCTCATCCGACTCAGGTCTCCAGCTTTTTTTTTATTTTTTTTTACAGCAAGTCAGACCATTTAATCAAATCTCAAATCCCCAGCTCTCATTTGACTCGGATTATTTGACTCAGCTCACTTGCACTCTTCACTGAGTCAAATCCTTCACCTCAGATTATTTGACTCTGTTCTGCTATTTCATGCTGTTTTTCAGTAAATTTCTTTCAGTTTGCTTTTAAAAGAACTTTCTGGTTTCTGGTTCTTTTCAGTCAGCAAAGATTACTAAAATACACCATTCCCCCTCCACCTCACCTCCCCCCGCTTCCCAAAAATGGTTAGATTTGAATCTGATATCGTTTGAACACATTTCTGGCATTAAGCGTCTTATCTGAGCTTGAATTGTGCAGCGTAGTTGCTAAGCTCAATACAAAAGTATTGTGTATCCATAATGCCTTTAACTGAGCACCTGGTTCGTACTCTTGCTGCAAAATGTATTTGGTAGCAGCTGTTGAGCCTGAAATCAAAATCCTGAGCTGAATCACAAAGTCAATCAGCAACAGTTGTGTACTTTTTAATCCACTGACTATAGATTTCAGGTTGAAAAGCTCATTCTGTTGCAGTGGGAAAAAAAGAAAAAGAATCAGAATCTCTGGTATAGTTGGAGCGTCTGATATCTGATACATCTGATACATAAAATACTCTTTTCTGGCTCCGAGCTTCAGAATCTTTTCAGCAATCAAATGTTTTTTTTTATTTATTTTTTTTTATTACCAAGTGTATGCACTGTACTGTGTGTATATACAGTGTCTCACAAAAATAAGTACACCCCTCACATTTAATTCATCATTCTTGTAGATCTTCTCAATGGACAATACAATAGAAATGAAACTTGGATATATTTTAGAGGACAATGAGCAGCTTGTATACCAGTACAGAGTCTCTTTCCTCTAAAATCTTGTATCTTGTATTAAAATTTGATGCTTTGAGTTCAATTCTCTCATACTGACCACTGGATGTTCAACATGGACCTCATGGTAAAGTCTCTCTGAGGATTTAAGAATTAGAATTGTTGAGCTCCACTAAGATGCAGAGGCGATAAGAACATCAGTAACACCTTGAAACTGAGGTACATTACAGTGGTCAGGGTCATACAGAGGTTTTCCGAGACAGGTTCCACTCGGAACAGACCTCACAAGGGTCCATCAAAGAAGTCGAATCCTTATGCTGTGAGTCAGGTGCAGAAGCTGCTTCATAAAACACATAAGTGCTGCAGCTTTGCTTTAGAGGTTGCAGAAGCAGAAGGTCGACTCGTCAGTGCTCAGACCGTATGCTGCACACTGCAACATGTTGGTTTGCACGACCGTCGTCCCAGAAGGAGCCTCTTCTGAAGCTGCTCACAAGAAAACCTGCAAACAGTTTGCTGAAGAACGACCTGTCCAAGAGTATAAATTACTGGAACCATGTCCTGTGGTCTGATTAGACGATGAATATAAACTTGTGTGGCTCAGATGATGTCCAGCAAGTGTGGCAACGCCCTGGTGAGGAGAACCAAGAAAATTGTGTCTTGCCCACAGTCAAGCATGGTGGTGGTATCATCATGGTCTGGGGCTGCATGAGTGCTGCTGGCACTGGGAAGCTGCGGTTTACTGAGGGAAACATGGATTTCAACATATACTGGGACAATCTGAAGCAGAACATGACACCCTCCCTTCGGAAAATGGGTCGAATGACAGGTTTTCAACATGATATCGACCCCAACAATATGCCAATGTTGAGTTATTTTTAAAGGACAGTAAATCTGTACTCACTTTCATGAGATACTGTGTTTATTTATAGCTAGCACCTCACATGCTCACATTGCACTGCACATTTTACCAATATGAGCTTAAGTGTTTCAGAGGACAGTTTCCTGGGTGTTGAAGTCCAGGTTCTTGGTGCTCTGAAGGCAGAAGCTAAAAAAAAGTGATCAGCCCGGTGTAGAGTTTGTGAACAGTGTGCAGAAGAGCACCAGTCATCATCTCACTGTCCTTGTAACTGCATGTGTAATTTAAATGTTTCTTCCTGTTTTTAATACATCAGTAGGAAGTGCATGCGACTGGTCTCTCTGTCTGAAAGTAGGCTTTGTTCATCACCAGACTCAACCAGATTTGGTTCTGAATGCTGAATTCGGATTGCAGGTCTAAGGCCAGCGCTTTCATCATTTGTGTTTTTGCTTTTATTATAATTAAGTTTTCAAATTTCTTCTGCCCGTAACCATAAATAATAACACTGCTTTCTGTGTTCTGTTTTCATATCAGATTATTAGAAATGAATATTTTTATGGTGTAACGAGTAAGAAATTGGTCCTTCAGCCCCATCGGTTACTGCTTCAACTAATATTTAGTATTATTGTATTGTATTGTATGTAATATTGTATGTAAACATCGGTACAGAATCAGTTGCTGACCGGTTTCTTGAATTCTGCAGTGTGAATATATAAATGAGCAAAACACAATCTAAAAGCCGACCGGAGGCCAGTGGAGGTACCTGAAATATTTCCTATTCTTGTTCCTTTTCATCCACAGAAGCCAGGATGAAATGCTCTATGCGTTCCTCCTTCTCTATTCAAGCAATAGTCTTTTTTAGAAACTTTTTCACCCTCTCCAAGCTCTTCGCTCAACTTTCTCCTACTCTCTTTCCATTCTTTGCGCTTCTCTATCCATTTGATCTGCTGCCTGATTTCTCTGTACTCTGGCCACTCGAGTGGGCGAGCCCTGACCGCAGAACCAATCGAGTGAAACGCCTCTTTTAATTTCCCAGCGCTCAGTAATCCCGCAGGGCTTGGGGGAAAAAATGAAAAGGTCCTCCATTCAGTATGGTACATTTTTTAATTTTTAAAAAATATAATTAATTTTTGAGGATTGTACTAAAAACTTGGTCATTCATTCATTCATTCATTCATTCATTCATTCATTCATTCAATGTTTTGCCTTCGTTTGTTTTTGCATCCTTACTTTTGACAGTTCAAGAAGAACAATCTGACTAGCATGAAGCTAGGTAAGAACCTTCTAGTAATGCACTTTGTTCATGTATTAAGGAGAATAGATTTATAGATTTATTTATTTTTTCTTTCCTACTATGGAGTCCTTCTTTTTTCTCAGTAAGAGAATCCAGATAAATTCCTGTATCCATGTTACAAGGCAACAGTCCAGTGATTTTTAATCTTGTTAAAAACATAGTGAAGAAAACTATTGTGATTATAAAACATGTCCAACCAGGACAGACCTGATAAAACATCTTCATGGATGGAATTGCTGCTTACTGCACCATGTATGAAATAGTAGTGCTGTGATCAGATATATTCTTCTGTGTTTGAGCCTCCTTACGGTTTCTGATTGTAAAATGAAATATAAATATATCTATCAGCGGTGAGCCATGTATTTCTCAGCGAAGCCTTCAGTGGTGTCCTACCTGAATCATTTCACCTCTTAATAACCTCATTATGACACCACATCTATAGAAACCATCAATATTATAGAGAAATGCAGTAGAACAGAGCTCTGCATCACATACAGTGAGAATGAATGTCATAAAGCAAGAAACCCAATGAACACGATTCAACAAGTCTCCTTTCACTGGAGCCACGACTGCACCACCTGCATACATCATCTCCAGCAGAAGCATCAATATTAATGTCCAAAAAATGATTTTCTCTGGTGCTTTACTTTTTTTGGGGGGGATTTGAAATGAATTCAAATTGTGTGTTTTTTGTCAAAAACACAATACAAAAATTCAACAAAAATGAAAACACAAAAGTATAAATGGTTTTGCGACAAAAAATAATAATAACTGTTTTGAGCAGACAAACTTTTCCTCACGATGTCCAGCTTTTCTTGAAAAGTCCGTCTTGTTAATGTATCTTTGACCATATCTGTTTCTCCTCCTCTGTCAGTCTTAGTGGAATAAGAAAGCACAGCTATTAAATGCGCATGACTATATTGGAGCTTGTGCAGTTTGCTACAGATGCGGTTTGCGAGCTCTGACTAGTGAGTTCCAATCAAAGGACGTAAAAATGCCGACCTAATCGGACGCCTTCTAGAGGGCCAAATTGCAGTCTGATTGATTAACATTAACATCGATTCATTTTCAATGTTGTAAAGCTGTAAATGGTATTTTATTTTTGTTTATAATCTTCTAAAGTTCTGAGGGTATCTGAGGGAAGTATTTAGTGTGTATGATGCATTATTATAAGTATTTTTTCTCCTCATATTTTGTGCCAAACTTTCCACATTTTGTGCTCATGCTCTGCATTTAAATGGCAGAAAACTTGCAGATGAGCCAGTTGCTATCTCAATCTGAAATGTTGGCTTTTTTTACAATTCTCATCAGAAGCCACACCCCCTTCCTATCTCGCATTCCTAATGTTTCAGGGTGTGTTTAATTCAGCCTTAAAGCCCGTCTCTAAACAGAAAATGTCTTGAGTTTGTCAAATAAATGAAACGCAGGCAACATGATTCAGAGATGAGCTCAGCCGGAGTGGGTTTTGGAGGCGGAGTCTAGCGCCAGTCCCTGGGGAATGCCTCGGGAAAGACAAAAGACTGCAAGTGACATTCAAACCATCAGCCATGACCTTCCTGAGACACTGCTTTCCAGTTGAGAGGCGTCTTTTTTTTTTTTTTTTTTTGTCTCCTCGAGGATTTTCAACTCTGTGCTGTGTTGACTGCAAACACTCTTTTGACATCTGAAGTCTGGAGACACACTTGGCCGAGGCAGTATGACTAGCATCATAAAAAAAGGAGATGTGAACTCAATTGGCGGTGACTAACCTTCTGAACCTCAGCTTCAACCTGAATTTTAAGAGTGACGACATTATAAAACATGACAATATAAACGCATTCAATTTTAACAAGAGAAAAGGAAAGGGATGGACTACGATTTTATGCAAATAAGAAATGAAAGTAGGTGTGTCTTGTGAGCTTTGAGGCATGAATCTTTGCTGTGAAGGACGCAGGGTTTCCCGTTTGTCAGAAGAAGAAGCGTGGCTTATCTTTCAGCTCCGGAAAAGGAGGTGTGGCTTGTTTTTTCCAAGGCGAACTCTTTTCTTTTAAATAAAGATCAGGATGCTGAACATTCCTGGATCGAGAGCAGCTCCTGATCATTAAACCATTAGCTGCCTTACATCTATCCTTCATACATCTTAGTATTGATTTTGTATTCAGATGTTCATCGTCTCAGAAGCAGAGACACAAAACCAGACGGCATCGATTTTCAGCTTTTATTTATTCTTTATTTCGAATATGACTTCATTTTCAACCGGCTTGCAGTATCAAGCGTATTCCAAAAACAACTCCTGGAGGTTCTTCTCACTCCTCGATTTCACAGTAAAAAAAAGCAAACAAAAAAGAAAACGAAACAATCCCCGACTCTTCATTAGGAATTTTCCGGATGATTATAAAGCAGTGCGTTATCACTCACTGACCTGAGAGAGCAAAAAAGCGTGACAGCTTTAATTTTTATTATGAGATGTGATCCAGCACAATGCCTTCAGCCTTCACCAACCCTCTGATCTCTTCCTCTCTTCCTCTTTTTTTTGTTCCTAAACCAGGTGGTGTGTTTGGCCCTCAGGAGTGTTCCAGCTCTGATGTGGATGATGAGAATCAGCTGAAATTCTACACAGAGCACCGCGTAGGCAGACGCCGCAGTAAAGGTATTTTATTGCACCTTTATTCCTCAGTCTTCCTCGATCGTTAGCAGAGGTTTGAACCCGGCGTAAACGAGAATGGCAGGAATAAATAATCTATGACATCATTGTCTATTGATACTGTTTTCTTTTCATTCTAAATCAGCATTTATTAGTTAAACAGAACCAGATTGCAGGAGATGTTGCTTAGATATTAATGTGGCAGTGTTTTACACACGTATTACCATCATTAGTGTGTTCCTTCCCCTAAAATACCCCCCAAAGATGAACGCAAGTGGCCCAAAGAGCCGTATAACCAATTAATCCCCTCACAAGAACAACAATAAAAAGAGAGAGAGTGAGAGAACATCCCATGCCACCTTTAATCTCCATTTACTGTTATAATAATCTCCACAGTTCTGGGAAGATGTTCCTCTAGATTTTTGTGGAGATTTGTGCTCATTCAGCCACAAGGGTGTTAGTAATGTCAGGTACTGATGTAGGTGAGAAGGTGAGGAGGCCTGGGGTGCAGTCAGATTTCACATTTAGAGCTCTATAGCAGGAGATCTTCCACTCCAACCCATGAAAAGCAGATCTTCATGGAGCTGGTCGTTTGTGCACAGGATCATCGTCATGAACAGATTCAAGTCTCCTAGTGCAAGTGAAGGGAAGATTTAATGAGCATCCAAAGACGGAGGCAGACTTTAAAATTGTCTGCCTCCAAGATTGGGGAGGAGCAAATATGGCTGGAAAAGTCAGGTGTCCCAATACTTTTGTCACAAATGTATGTAATGTGTAGCCATTTTTGTACAGCGACAATTTATTTTTTGGTTGCTATTTTTTTATTAATCTCATTTTTAGTTTTTAATAACCAGCAGATTTCTCCCGCCCTTGTTTTGTGCACTCTTCTCCCCTCCTTCACCGTCTTTTTATCCCTCCCTTCTCTGTGTTCTTTCAGCGGATGTCCGTCCTTTTGTCCTCTTTTTATCTCTTGTTCTCTGTCTTGTCTTTTTTTTTTTCAGCACTTTTTTTAAAGGAATAATTGCTGGTTGTATATTGCAAAACAATAAAAAAAAATATGTAAATAATAATAAAAATAATAATAATTAAAAAAAATATATATTTTTTTTAACATAAAATGACTTCTTTCAAACTGCATTTCATTCCAGTGTTATTATAGCATGTATATAACACATAATAAGGCAATATAAATTAATAATAATAATAATAATAATAATAATAATAAT
Source organism: Silurus lanzhouensis (assembly GCA_039877035.1). NCBI lineage: Eukaryota > Metazoa > Chordata > Actinopteri > Siluriformes > Siluridae > Silurus > Silurus lanzhouensis. Next base: position 8,400,316 of record JBCEWE010000457.1, on the reverse strand, counting down.
AATGATGATAAAACACAGGCAGAACATTTTTCCACCACTATATACTTTTAATACTCTTAAGTTCTCTGTATTACGATCTGCATTTAACAAACAACAACAACAAAAAAGGTCATGTACTAAAACTAAAACTGGGCATGGCTTAAACAAAATCATGTCTTTAAGAATAATAAAAAAAAATGTTAGAGCACCTTCTGGAATTATTTATATTTGATATTTATTTATTCATTCTGAATAATGGTTTTGTATTCAGTCGCTGATCTCAGGAAGCAGTTGGTCTCTATTTTGCTACGTGTGGATCTCCCTCAGGATATCATTCTGCATCAGTTTTAATCATTTCCCTGCACTCCTACACACTGTCTGGGCCTGAAACCAACACAACCAAACGCTCCGACAGGATTATATACAGTATATACAATTATACAGAAAGAAAGAGAGAGAGAGAGAGAGAGAGAGAGAGAGAGAGAGAGAGAGAGAGAGAGAGAGAGAAAAAGAAAGAGAGAGAGAGAGAGAGAGAGAGAGAGAGAGAGAGAGAGAGAAAGAGAGAAAAAGAAAGAGAGAGAGAGAGAGAGAGAGAGAGAGAAATGTGTATCAGTAGTAAAAGTATAAGATCTGAGCCATGCATACTGTACACATGATCATCTGTAGCATTAATCACAATATGATCAGTAGCACATACAGAAATTTGAGTTTAAATCACTATTATTATTATTAATAATTATTATTCATAATTTCACGCATGCCTTCTCCTTCGCATGATAAAGAGTTATGTCGCATTTGTGGACGACACGACAAACTGTGTTCACACACAATGATTTCTAGAGCTGGTAATGAGCCCATGCAGAACTTTTCATTAAAGCATCATGACTGTTTTAAACACAGTGAAACCCGAGGGCTCAGAGATTATGGGCATCCAATTTAGATTTCCATGCACAGAGATTTCTCCAGATTCCTGGAAGCGTTTGATGATATTACGTACAGTAAATGATGAGCTGTGAGGATGACTGTTTTGCAAGTTGATGTTGAGGAACGTTATTCTGACATTGTTCCACAAATTCTACTTCACAGACTAGTGAAGCTCCGCCCATCTTTACGTCTGAGACACTCGCTTTGATACACTGTTTATACCCGATCATCTTACTGACCTGCTGCTGCCACCTCATTGGTTGCAAAATGTTTCTCCGACTGTTTGAGTTTCTTAGAGTTTTGGTTTATTTTTAATATATATATTATATACTAATACTGTATATATATTATATAAATACTAAGGTAGTGGCAGACATATACAGACTTATGGAAATATTCTCCGACATTATGCATGCTGTACACACCACAAATTCCTAATGCTTTACTGTATCCTCACATTACAAAGTCATATTCATATTTATTCTCCGCTCTGCACCTCCAGCTCTTTATGAGCCCTAAGTGTATGTGTAACACTCTCTGTCTTAAACACAGAATCTTGATAGGTAAAAAAAGAACCAATTTTATTAAGAATGTACACATTCACAGCCCACACTGAAGCTTTATAAGACCTTTATGGACAGTTATAATCATGGCAGGTATACATGTATAAATGTAGGAGGTAATTTAGCGGTTAAGAAATTAGACTTTGGATCTGATGTTTGGGAGTTCAAATATCAGCCACACCAAAGCTGCTGCTCCGGGGGGCACCTGAGCAAGGCCCTTAACCACGTCTCTCCTCAGATGTATAAATGAGAAAATGTTAGTCGCTCTGGATAACGGCGTCTGCCGAACGCCGCTTGTATCTGATTCCGAATCAACAGCCAAACAAAAAAATCTTTCCAATTCCAAAGTTTTATTCGCACCTCAGTGGGACTCCTCTTGATCGTGCCTTGTTTTGCTGAAGCCTGACGGCAACTTCTGCTTTATTGACATTTTTTTGATAAAAGTTCTGCAATAATCACCAGAGATTAAGTCTTGGTGTATAATACACTGCGTATCTGGATGTTGTGAGAGCGTGCTGTTGTACTGATATCTTGCCCAGACGTAGTGTAGGAGTGCAGTGAAACAATTATCATAAACACAGAATGATATCCCGAGGTGTCCTGGCGTACAGGCGCAAAAACAATCAAATACAAAAGGAGACGTGAAAACGCTGAGCAGCTTCCTGACATCAGGGATGAAACTGAATACGAAATCTTTATTTAAGATGAATAGAAAGTGTGTTCCAAACGAATTGGAATTACAGAGACTTACAGGAGATGCACTAATGTGTGTTTTTGTTTTCTTCATGTGGGCGTGAGCGAGCGGTCCGATATAAAGACGGCAAATGGGAACAAATGAAAAGATAAAACTGTGTGAACTGTCGAAGTCTGAATTCATACATTTTTACCTGATTTTTGTTTTTGCTTTATTTTTATTTACATTGTTCCAGATTCAGGACTTTCAGGTTTTTAATCAGGTTGAAGTCACGGCTCTGACTGGAACACTCTCGGATATTCTTGTCTTGGTTGTGTGCTTAGGGTTGTTGTCGTGTATGAAGGTGAACCTTCGGCCCAGACTGAGATCCTGAGCGCTGCAGAACAGGTTTTTATTCAGGAGATTTTTGTACTTTGCTCCATTCAGCGTTCCCTTAAGCCTGACCAGGAGCTGCAGAAACACCACCCCCACAGTATGATGCTGCCACAATCATGTTTCACTGTTTGGATGGTTTTGGGCAGGTGATAAAAACTTTGAGGCCAAATAGTTTGTGTTTGCGTCCGAAAAATTAATTAAATAATTAAATTGTTTCAAATGCATAGATTTGCTTAGGCCACGCCCACTTCAGGTTGTAGATTATGCACATTTAATGTTCAAATCCAGATTATTATTATTATTATTATTATTATTATTATTATTATTATTATTATTATTATTATCGCATATTTAATAGAATTGATGAGACTTGGTTATAGTGCATTACATCATTCATAAGTGCAAGTGAGGTAGGAGCTCAGTGGTTGTTAAGGCATTGGACTTGGACATCAGAAGGTCACAAATTCAAATATATATATATATATATATATATATATATATATATATATATATATATATATATATATATATATATTAAGGCTGTGGATTGAAAAAAAAGACTTAATTATGATTAATCACATGATTTTCATGCATTTTCTCGTGATTAGTCGCAACTTAATTGCACATTTTTTTCTGTTCTAAATGTACCTTAAATTAATACTTTTCAGGTTTTTTTTTATACTTTAATCAACATGGTCATGGACAAATATCGATGCTTTATGCAAATGCATATTTATTATTAGTGAACACAAACTCAAAATAGAGCAAATACTCTTGAAAATGTTTTAAAGTAATGATGGTGTTTTAAATGACGTAAATCATCAGAACACCAAGCGGGACTTTTGCTATGTTTCCACACGGACGGTTTTAAATGCCGGATGTGTTGCATCATGGTGAATTTTGGTGCTCGATTTGAGACTCGTATCAGTAAAACAAATGTTTAGTGATTAAAAAAGATTTTTCGGTGGAAAACGTACATACATTTGAGTAAAGAAAGGAAGTAGTCATTAAATGTGTGTTGCCTTGAAGGTTTTTATATTTATATTTTCTTCAGACTTTTAATAAAATTGGTCAAAAGTTTGCATTGAATCGCACGTTAATAAAATTAGTGCCGTAAAAATGTATTTGATTTAACACTTACATTTTGACAGCCTTTATATATATATATATATATTTATAGGAAGTTGGTGGCAGACACACAGACTTATGGAAATATTTGTTTGGACGTTTTGCATGCTGTTCACACTACAAATCTATAATGCTTTTTTATGCATCCTCACATTGCAAAGTCATATTCATATTTATTCTCTGCTCTGTGTATCTCCAGCTCCTTATTAGCCCTTAGCGCATGTGTAACACTCTGCACCTTCAACACAGAATCTTGGGATAGAAAATGAAGGATTGTCCCAGCCCACACTGAAGCTTTATAAAGCTTTATGAACAGGTATAAAGACAGCAGGTATGGTTGTGAACGGCAAAAATGAAAAGCGACTTGAAAAATAACAAGTGACTGAATATCTTCATGCAAGAAAAAAAAGAACAACCCCCCAGATTTTCCAGAGGAATAAATAAATAAATGGTGTCAGCATTTGGCTGGAGAAGCAGAGTGATTTATTAATGCAGAGAAAGATTTAATTACTTTAATGATGAATCCGTTTGGACTCTGAGATAACAGCTGTCAGTAGAGCTCATGCGAATATCAGCTTCCGTGAGCACCGATCATTTATGAAGGGTTTCTTTATTTACGCCGAATGATCCAGTGACGGGAGAGTTAATTAAGACGTGAATGATTGATTGAGGGTTCGGTTAAGAAAGAAATCGCAGACGACAGGAATCTCGATGTGAACGTACCGTCTTTTTTCGTCCACGTGATGAGCTCTGTATGCTTTTTATGGCTGAGAGTTTTTAACCTCATGTACACATTCCGGTTCCTTTGTATCAGGCATTGACCATTATTTAGCAGTTTTCCTTTGAATTTAAGATAAAAATCGATATTTGTAGTCATATTTAATGGCAAGGTTTCATCGCAGCTGATTATATACAGTAGCTTTGGGTTATACATTGATTTCTAAATGCATTTATATGGCATACATAGAAAATATGACTTTATTATTTCTAGGTATTAAAAGAAAAAGGTTTAAATACACTTTATGAACAAAAGTATTGGGACCCCTGAATTTTCCTGCTATAAAATTCCTGTTTTATATTTATATATATATATATATTTATTTATTTATTTTTTTTTTTTTCTTTTATGTATGTGACAAATTACATTTGAATTTAAATTTGATTTGAATTCTGCCTGCAAAACTGGATTTTTTTTTGTTGTTGTTCTTTTGGTGCACTATGGATACCTCATTGGATCATCATCAGAAATACATGGTAGTTGGCCATCAAATTCTGGCAGATGTTTGCAATTAAGTTCAAACCAACCACAGGTACATGTGATACAAGATAGAAATATGTGCAGGATCACAAAAAACAATGGAGATAAAAAGTATCACACAGGAACCAGTAGAAAAAGGACGGATTGGGGTGGTTGGGGGTGTAGGGATTTGGGGGGGCGAGGGGGGATTCGTATAGCACGCAATAGAGCACCTCATATAGAAATATTTGTACATTTATGTACATGGTTTACCTAAAGGTATACACAAAAAATTGCATTTAAATCTTTGCATGTGTCCATTCGACTAAGCAAAAGAAGTGACTGTTAGAAAATCTCCATGTAAAAACCGAAACGCCAAATTTTTCATGAAAATTAATAAATAAACACTATCCATCAGCAGTTGGCTGAAAACATGCAGAGAAAAGATTTAATGACTTTAATGATGAATCCGTCCGAACTCTGAGATCACAGCTGTCAGCAGAGCTCACGCGAATATCGGCTTCCGTCTAGACCGAGCGAATGATCACTAAATAAACCAGACGTGAGAAAAGACAAAGAAAGTACAATAAAAAAAATATGTGCACGTCTGAAATAGAAATGATCAAAAGAATCACAGTAAGGAATTAAGTTCAAGACGAGCCAGAGGGTTGGAGGGTTTCACGTCGGGATCGTTTTGAGCTGATCATCATCGAAAAAATTGACTTGTAAATTGCAATTTGTTCGACACGTTCCTCTTTTTTTTTCATCTAATCCTCGGCTTTTTAGCTTCTTGACTCGCCATTCGTGCAACTTTTAAGAGCCTTATTATCTCTCTCAAAAAAAAAAAAAAAAAAAAAAAAACGTTCTCTGAAAGTAATTTGATTTATGCAAAAAAAATAAAAAGCAGCCTCTCTGCCACCAAAAAGCAATTTTTCAGCAGGTTTTTTCTCCGCAATTAAGACCCACTGCGCTTGTAGTCATGAAGTCGTACCCTTTCACCCTGATAGCGTTTAGAAACCTGAACTTTCCTCATCGTGTTTCTCAGACTCCGACTTCCTGATTGAGTCCAGCTCTTACTTCTCTCTGGCGATTACCGGTGTGTGACGGTTGGGAAAAAAAACAGACGGGAAAAAAAAATAGTACGTGAAGTTTCGACGTTACTGACTGAGAAACGTCAAAAAGACTTTGAAACAGTTCAGGGTTGCCATTTATGTTTCATTTTTTTTACACCTTGTTGCCTTTAATCATGTCGACATTAGCCTTTGATATTTCTCTTTGTATTGGACCTGTGGCTAAATTTTAATTGAGGTTTTATTCACTTCATTTATTTTCATTTCTTTTTTCTTCTTTTTTTATTTTTTTTTTAATTGTATGTTTAAAAGATCAGTACAATTGCTTGTTTTTTGTTTTTTGTTTTTTTTTATTGCATTGCACTATGAAAACGGTAAGGCAACTGTGACTTGACATGAAAGATTTGGAAAATTGTACTTCCAAGTAAATATTAATATTAAAACAGGTTCCTACTCTGTATGTATACACTATAAAACCAAAAACGCCTGACACCTTTAACTTAGGATTAGTTTGTGCATTTCCAACACAATTTTGTCCCAATTTTGCTCTTCTAATAACCTCCACTCTTCTGGGAAGATGTTCTACTAGAACCAGTGGAGATTTGTGAGATTGTATTTAGCTATAGGAGTGTTAGTGAAGTTAGTAAAGGTACTGAGCTCTATAGCAGGAGATCTTCCATTTCAACCCATGGAAAGCAGATCATCATGGAGCTGGCTTTGTGCACAGAAGCACTGTCATGCTGGAACAGGTTTGGGTCTCCTAGTTCAAGTGAAAGGGAAAATGTAATCCATTGGAAACATTGGAAAATATCCCTGGAAAATTCAGGTCCCAGTACTTATATATAAATTATGTATGTATGTATGTATATGTAATAGCAAGAAAATAATAGCAGTGTGTTCATCATCACATAAAATGATCGTAGTATCCCATAATATCATCTCACCACTAACTTCTGATTCTACACCATTTACCAGTGTGTGTGTGTGTGTGTGTGTGTGTGTGTGTGTGTGTGTGCTGATATACTAACATTACACTAAACCATTATCCCATAAATATCACCCTGCCATATTTGAAATTGTTCCCATCCCTCTGCGCTGCGGTGGCATTTAAACAGTAATTATGCTTCTAATAATCGCTACTATAACACATTAATCTGCTTTACTGCATTAAAATGCTAAACGTCCCGTCATTACGCGGTTTCCTCTCCCGCGCTCTTTCTCTCAGCCCATCGGTACTTTGCGTTCTCTTGCTCTAAAACTCATTCCCTATGTACAGGAAATGCAGACGGGTGCAGGCTGGGACTAAAATCAAAGATAGAACGATAGAGCGCCTGGAGTCTGGTTATTCCTTTTTACAGACACAGTTAAAGTTACTGTCCTTGGTCCTGATCTTTGGTTCAGTGCTTTGAGTAAATGCTGGAAGTATCTAATCAGGTTTGATGGCTATATGTAGGGTTCCTTCATTAAGACTTTTGAATTTTTCTCATTTTCTTCTTGCTTTTTTCCTCTCTTTGTTGTTCTTCAGGTTGCCCTCAGAGCCCCATGAGTAAGACCACTTTGACCTTGATCACAGTGAGCACCTGTGTCCTCGCCATGGTGTACGGCTCACAGACCTCCTGCCCACTGACCGTCAAAGTCACGCTGCACGTCCCCGAGCACTTTGTCGCAGACGGTAAGACCAATGCTCGCTCGTTTTTTTCCCATGCATTTTTCATGCCTTTCTGAAATCGTTCACAGGTAAACGGTGACCAACTGTTACAAATGGGAAATCGAAGAAACATCGGGAAACATAGAAACATTGAAGTGTAGAAATCCAATACAGTGCTTTAAAGTTTGTGAATCATTTAAAATGGTCTATATGAAGTAATTTCAGCACTAATATGATCTAAAACATAATTTCCAGAAGTAAACAAAGAGAATCAAATTAAACAAACGACACACAAATATTATACATTTGTTTATTTGTAAATGATTTATTGAATAATTGATTGATTGGTTGGTTAGTTGAATAAATGCATGAATGATTAAATGAATCAAGTTTGTTGAAGGTATGAATTGTTGGTTAGTTGGATGGGTGGAGGGATGAAAGAATCGTTGTTTGGTTGTTTGGTTGGTTGGTTGAATGAATTAATGAATGAATGAATGAATAAATTATTGAATTAATTAAAAAATGAATAAATAGATGGTTGGTTGGTTGGTTGGTTGGTTAGTTATATGAATGAATGAATAAATAGCTGGTTAATAGTTGGTTGATTAAAATGATTAATGAACAGATGTATGTGAGGATGGGGAAAGGAATGGTTGGCTGGTTGGTTAGTTGAATTGATGAATACATTAAAGGTTGTGAAAGGTATGAATTGTTGGTTAGTTTGATAGATGGTGGAATGAAAGAATAGTTTGTTGGTTGAATGAATGGATGGATAGATGGATTAATGAATGAATGAATGAATGAATGAATAAATTAATGAATGAATTAAATAAATAATTAATGAATGTATGGTTGGTTAGTTAGTTGAGGAAATAAAAGAATGAATGAATGGTTGTTGGTTGGTTGGTTGGTTGGTTGGTTGTTTGAATTGATGGATGGATGGATGGATGGATGGATGGATGGGTTTAGGGAGGGATGGAGGGAGGGATGGTTGGCTGGTTGGTTAGTTGATTTATTGAATGAATGAATGAATTGGTTGGTTATTTGGTTGAAAAATTATCCTATATTCTATATCCATTATATTTTAGGACATGCCGATTTATAGACAATTCTAAAAGGTTTTCAAACTTTCAGGCTTCATTTGGCCTTTTTGAATAGATCCAGTGCCTCCCAGAAAAAGAGCATTCATCATTAGACTCTGAGTTTGGTAGCTGTAGTGATAAGGACGATTTAATTACGATTTGACTGACTCTGGTTCAATGGTATTACTTATAACGAAAAAGGAAAAAGGAATTTTTTCCCCCAAGATTCGTATTTTCTCATCGTGTCTCAGGGTCGAGTTTTCCAGCTGCAGTTCTGTTAAATACAAACACATACTGAAGCTGTCCTTATTGTTCATCAACTCCAGCCAGACCTTCTTAAAAATGTTTTTTTTTTTTTTACATGGTTTTAAAGTACTTCCTGTTTGTCAAACACATTGCAAAGGATAACTAATAAGAAAAAAACCTAATCATGTCCATGTGAGAACCATGTCATATTGATAACATTTCCATGCAGTAGAAAATGCAAATCTGTTAAAAATTCTGATGTGCATATAAATGCTTGCAAATCTCAGATGCAGTGAAGTTCAGATCATCCACAGGTGCACGTGACTCAAGATAGAATGTTCCACAACCACGCAAAATCAGAACAAGGACATATGAAGAACTCTAAATGGCCATCAAGGTCCATTGGGAAGTTATAAAGGTTATAAAGGACAGGCTTCATAGGTCAATTCAAAGTCAATCTTATCATATATCTCGCTATGGAGCACATGATATACTGAAGCTACTTAGGCACAGTTTTATAATTTTATATATACCATACGAAGAAAAGTATTTGGACACCTGACTTCTGCACCCGTATGTGATTCTTCCTCAAACTGTCACAAGTTTGAGACACAACTGTGTATGACGTCTTTGGATGTGGTGCTATTAAATTGTCCGTTTGCTTAAACTTGGAGACCCAAACCTGTTCCAGCATTAAGATTTGGTTTGCATGGGTTGGAGTGAATGATCTCCCGCTACAGATCTCAGTGCTCAACCTGATTCAACATGGATGTGTGTGAACGCTGACTCCACCCCAGGCCTCCACACCTCACCTACATCAGTGCCTGACTTTACTAACACCTATGTGGCTGAATAAATCTCCACATCTCCACAACATCTAGTGGAACATCTTCCCAGAAGAGTGGAGTTTATTATAACAAACACAAACTGATGAACTTTTTGTTGGTTGCAACAATTTGACATTGATATAAATATTGTTTGTGTGTGTGTGTGTGTGTGTGTACAGGTAGTAGTTTTGTGGTGAGCATGGGCAGTTACCTGGACGTATCTAACTGGCTGAACCCGGCCAAACTGACACTGTATCATCAGTCCAACTCTTCCTCTCAGTGGGTGCGTGATTACTGCGGCCAGAGGACCATAGAGCCCTGCGAACAGTTGTGTGACCAGGATACGGGTGAGTGTGTGTGTGTGTGTGTGTGGATTTGATCTTTTAAATACTGTACATACCCCCAAACAGAATGAAGCACTAACGCTATAATATAAAGGACGAGTGTGAGTGCTTATGAACCCGTTATGACCAGTTAATAACATTTGTCACAGAGGCGCTCGAGCGTGAGGGCGTAGATATACATAGTTATTTAGTTAAGTAACCAAATCTTTCTTTCTTTCTTTCTTTCTTTCTTTCTTTCTTTCTTTCTTTCTTTCTTTCTTTCTTTCTTTCTTTCTTTTTTCCTTTCTGATATTGGATTTGAAATCGTTTTCATGTTTTTATTGAGCTGATTTTTCACGCATATCTGGCAACCCTGACCTGTGTGAAATAAGCTGTAAGGTGGAGCACAGAACACCATTATGTGTGTATTTTTCATTTTCTGATGCAGTTGAAGTTCTTTTTACTTGCCCGAGTGCATTTACTGAGGCAGTGTGTTTACCGAACGCTCCTCCCTCCATTCCTCCCTCCATTCCTCCTTTCCGAAGGCCAGAATGAAAAATTTAAGCTTAAGCATGAGAGGAAATTTGAGCTGCTGAGTAAAGATCATGGGCAGGGTAGTAATGAGAGAGAGAGTGTGTGTGTGTGTGTGTGTGTGTGTGTGTGTGTGTGTGTGTGTGTGTGTGTGTGTGTGTGTGTTTGTGTGTTTGTGTGTGTGTGTGTGTGTATGTGTGTGTGTGTGTGTGTGTGTGTGTGTGTGTGTGTGTGTGTGTGTGTGTGTGTGCCTGTGTTCCTACCAGAAAAGGAACTGTGGTATCTTGGCTAATCGCTTCTAGATGTGTGGCCTGTATACCTGTCAATCATATGATGGAGGTGTGGCCTCAGTACTTGTTAGTTCTAAATAGAGGTGTGGCCTGTGTATGTATAATTTCCATAAAAGAAGGTCTGTTTTAAGGACACATGGCCTTGCATGGCTGTGAGTCCGATATGAAGGCTTTGTAACCTTTCGAATTTCAGACCTAATAAAGGGGGCGTGGCATGTGGAACTGTCAATCATTGTTAACGAGGTGTGTCTTGCATACCAATTTATCCAGAAATAGATATGTATGTACTATACATCATTCTCAAGGTCTAAGCCTTAAACAACGATTGATGAACGATTGCATCCAAATTCCGGGTAAAGAAAGGAAAATGAGGAAAGATAAGGGTCCAGTGAACAACATGCCGTAAAGCATTTTTGGTCAAACGAACAAAGGAACCAGGATATAAACTGAACTATATACAGTACCTGTCTCACCTGTCAGGTGTAGTGTGTCCTCTATGGTCTTTATACCTGCTAATTACACTGAGTAGTGTAAAGGGGTGTGGCCTCTGTGTATGTCTGTCAAATTGAATGGGGTGTAGTTTCTATACCTGTCAGTCATACAGAAAGACGTGTAATGAAGGAGACGTAATCTCTGAAATATGTCAATTTCATTACAGGAGGTGTGGCTTTTATGATTGCTAACCCAGAAATTGGTGTAGTGAAGGAGGTGTGGCCTCTGTACATGTCAATGATGATAAAAGAGGTGTGGTCTCTATACTTGTTCCATAGAAAGTGGTGTAGTGAAGGAGGTGTGGCCTCTGTACATGTCAATGATGATAAAAGAGGTGTGGTCTCTATACTTGTTCCATAGAAAGTGGTGTAGTGAAGGAGGTGTGGCCTCTGTACATGTCAATGATGATAAAAGAGGTGTGGTCTCTATACTTGTTCAATAGAAAGAAGTGTAGTGAAGGAGGTGTGGCCTCTGTACATGTCAATTATGATAAAAGAGGTGTGGTCTCTATACTTGTTCAATAGAAAGAAGTGTAGTGAAGGAGGTGTGGCCTCTGTACATGTCAATTATAATAAAAGAGGTGTGGTCTCTATACTTGTTCAATAGAAAGAGGTGTAGTGAAGGAGGTGTGGCTTCTCCACGTGTCAATCTCATAAGGAGGTTCGGTCTTTGTGACTGAACACAGTGTAGTGAAGGCCTTTGGAAATGTCAACCACAAAAAGGAGGTGATTTTATTTTCCTGTTTTTCTGAAGCCTTAAGGAGTGTTTTTCCTTAGACACTTTGATATGAGTCTGACACACACACACACACACACACACACATAGCTGATGTTTTAGCACTACCCAGTGTGACGCTACGCTACACTGAACGTACAGAGCTGCAATGTGATGGTCCTGTTTCCCATCAGTCATATTAATCTGCTTTCACACACGATGCTAAACCCGGAACAGAGTGTAAAAATTTTTTTTTTTTTCATCTCAGTTTAAGTGCTTCGTCTTTTCACAACCCGAATGAGAGAGTGTGTTCTCTGAAAAGCTGTAATTTGGGGGACAGAATGAAGGTGTGAATACAAGAACTCATTTCGTGTGTGTAATAGACAGGACGCCGGCTTTCATCTTCTCTCTCTCTCTCTCACACACACACACACACACACACACACACACACACACACACACACACACACACACACACACTTGCATTTCTGAAGGATTCTAAGGAGCTGCTGTGTGTATGTGTGTATGTGCGTGTGTGTGTGTGTGTGTGTGTGTGTGTGTGTGTGTGTGTGTGTGTGTGTGTGTTCTTTTGTTATGCTTTTTCCTTCATTCCTACTTTTACTCCTGCTCTTTATTACAGCTGTTACTCATTGTGTTTATTCACAGCTCTTGCTGTACCTCAGTGTGAACTTTTTTCTATTCTACATATATATATATATATAAAATAGAGTAAGTCAAATGATTGCACTACACTTTTTTATTATATTGAAATAGTAATCAATTGAATTGGCACAAAGTAAATTGATTAAATAAAATTAAATCGATGGAAAAAAATAAATTCAGTAGTTTATATTTGTTAGACCTCATCTGGGTAATACAGATGTTCAGTTTCGTTGGGAGTGACGACGATGGACAGGATTAGAAATTAGTTTATTAGAGGGACAGGGCATGTAGGACGTTTTGGAGACAAGGTGAGGGAGGTGAGATTGAGATGGTTTGGACATGTGCAGAGGAGGGACATGGGGTATATCAGAAGGAGAATGCTGAGGATGGAGACACCAGGAAGGAGGAAAAGAGGAAGACCAAGGAGGAGGTTTATGGATGTGGTGAGGGAAGACATGCAGGTAGTTGGAGTGAAAGAGGCAGATGTAGAGAACAGGGGGGGATGGAGACGGATGATCCGCTGTGGCGCCCCCTAATGGGAGAAGCGGTCAAGGTCAGCAAAGCCTCCTCTGCTGGTCTAAACACTATCAGGAGCACCGACCTACATTTACAACCTACATTCAAATATTTGTTCCATGAAATTGTATTAATTTAGCAGTTTATTATCTTCATCTCCTTTTTCTTGCTAGAACTTTAGCTTTAAAATGATCAATACTGTAAATAAAAAAAAAACCCTTAAAAAACAGTTTCTGAGGTAATATGTTCCAGCACATTCCTGCTCTTTGTCATCGTAGTTGTTCTTCTTTTCACCGGGATTTTCTGCATGTTTTGGAACATTTATTGAAAACATCTGCTTCAGGTTTATATCACTTAAAAGATAAAAGCATCTGCGATGTGGCTGACTATAAATCTAAATATAAATCCATGTCTGCCATCTGCAATGCATTTTCTTTATCCTTACTAACTATGTTTTTGTTTCTTACCTGCAGATTTCTCATTTATCAAACTAATCCTGTACACGCGCAGTACAACTTTAACCATTATATCAATTTATAGAAATCACATGAAAAACATGAAAAATTGCATCATGAATTAAATTTTTTTTCCATATTTTATATATATATATTTATTATCTTCTATAATGTATTACATTTGGTGTAATGCCATTCTCTTTATTTATTTATTTATTTATTTATTTATTATCTATTATACAGAAACCCACTTACTAATGATGTAATCTTCCTCCGTTTATACGAAATGTTCTCACCGCTCGTGTTCTTTCACGGAGAACAATCCGAGAGCGAAGTGGCTCATTGTCAGCATCCCAGAATCGATAAATCACGTTCTCGTTCGACCTCCCATTTCCAGGTGTGTGTGTGTGTGTGTGTGTGTGTGTGTGTGTGTGTGTGTGTAATGTGCAATGATAAACCATCATAGACAGGAAACAGTGTTTCAATTCATTTCCTGCTCTTGTGAACACGTGCGAAATGGGAATGAAAGTGAAACGGCCGAGTGTGAGATAAGAGTCGGGATGTGTGAAGAGAAAACAGAGCCCTGATGAGTATCGGCTGTAAAAACATGTCGCTGTAATAGCACACAGTGGCAGGTGAGGGTGAGGTTTTCTCAGAGGGAGGAGGATTGAAAGCTGTATGTGCTTTTATAAAAACCTTTTCTTCATTGGCGAGAATAAACTTTTCTTCTCCTTTATACCTGAATCAGCTTCAGGAGGTCTCACATGGACTCCGCGAGCGTCTATTCCCCGATTACACAAGCATTCTGTGCTGAAAATAGATCTGCTTACGAGCTGGAATCAAAAGGTTTGGAGACTCGCTCTGTTTACAAGAAAGGACTTTATTTATCTCCGTTCACACAAAATAGTCCCCGAACACAGGAGAACAGCAGAACAGCGCCCTCAGTGTTCCTTTTCGAATGTGTCCTGGAAGACTTCTTTTCAACCTTCTGCGATTCGTGCTGGATCTCTGCAGTGGTGATAGAACAACGAACTTTGAGCAGAAACTTCATCTTTGGGAAGAGTAGAGTGGGTGCTCAAGTGAGAACATGCAGTCTCCAGCAAAACACTCATGTGTGAGGAGGAGCTCGGTGAGAGGGTTCTCACATGGTCAGAACATGTAGGATTTATTTAGGTTTAGGTCTTCTCTTTCTTCTTCTTCTTCTTTTTCTTCTTCTTCTTCTTTTTCTTCTTCTTCTTCTTCTTCTTCTTCTTCTTTTCCTTCTCCTTTTTTTCTTCTTCTTCTTCTTTTCTTTTTTTTTCTTCTTGTTCTTCTACTTCTTTTTCTTCTCCTTCTTCTATTTTTTTCTTCTCCTTCCTCTCCTTCTCCTTCTTATTTTCTCCTTCTTCTCCTTTTCCTTCTCTCTCTTTTCCTTCTTTCTTTTTTCCTTCTCCTTCTTCTTATTTTTCTTCTTCTTCTAATTTCTCCTTCCTCATCTTCTTCTTCTTCTCATTCTTCTTTTTTTTCCCTCCTCCTCCTTCTTCTTCTTCTTTTTTTGCTTCCTCTTATTCAAATATTCATATATTCAAATTCAATAATATATTCAAATATTATTTAAATGTTTATTTCGACCTCATCTCCAGGTTATGTATAAGGTGTTTAGGTCATTTCCCCATTTCATGTTTATTCACTCAGCTCTACATCTCAGATCTTTCTCTAGGCATCACTGTGTAATTTGTAAAGCGGCCATTTTTATTCCAAACTTTTATTTCTATTTTTTTAACTCCAACATTTTTTCCATTTTCTACATTTTGTAAGTTTTTCGTCTCTCAGCTTGTATGTGAACACGGTGTGCATGAGAAAGCTTTTTCTCTGCCGCTCTCGTGGCCTCTTTGTGTTTCTGGCCTCGTGTACAGTGTGTGCTGTGATTTCCCCATGGCCTGCTAGAGCATCCACTCTCTTTCTCTTTCTCAGGAGAGCTAGCAGTGAGTTAGCTGACGCAAACCCTTGTCTTTCTCTCCACACATCCCATCTCGTGTATCAGAGGGAATTCTGGGCCAGTTGCCAGGCCAACCTTAGCTTCCTGCTGGGGTTTGATCGAGGTGGGCGGAGATTGGGGTTGGATCCTCCACGTTTATCCCACTTCAGAGTCAGGAAAACCTCTGTTACTCACTGCTTGGTGGAAGATTGTATTAATCTATTTATCATTCTTTCACACACACACACACACACACACACACACACACACACACACACACACACACACCTTTATATCACTTTGTATAAATTTTTATAAAAGTGTCTATGAGTACTGTCTTATATAGACTAATTTGTTATAACAGGCTTATGCAGGTGTTCATATCGATAATGTCCAGTAGGTATAACTATTACTAAATAGAGCATCTTATTAATTGTTATGAAGGGTCTTTGCAGGTGTCCATGATGATGACCTGCCATCAGATCTACCATGGAGACAGAGAATGAATAAGCCTTCATATACTGTATATTTAGATGGAATAAGACTTAATACATGTTTATGTAGGCTAGATGTAGATGAATTGCCTTGATAGCTGTTTATTTATGTTTGTGGCAGCTGTTATAAAGGGCATATATAGGTGTTGGTGCATACTTGGGTCAGATTTATGAATTATTACTAGATTTAATGGAATATGGCTTTATAAATGTTTATATAGGTGTATATTAGCTGTTATAAAGGGCGTATGCTCTGTACATGTTGTTACATACATTAAGTACTCAGTTAAATATCAATAGGTGAAATCAAATTTGACTTGACAGATGATTATAGATGGAATTTGTTCTTATAGATGTTTACGTATTTTTATTTCGAACATCCGGCAGTTAAAACCGTCCGTGTGGAAACACAGCAAAAGTCTTATATGGTGTTCTGATGATTTACGTCATTTAAAACACCATAATACCTTTAAAGCATTTACAAGAATATTTGCATAAAGCTTTAATATTTGTCCATGCGCATGTTGATTAGAGAATTAAAATCTTGAAAAGCATAAATTTAAGGTAGATTTAGAACAGATTAAATGCGCGATTAAGTTGAGATTAATCACTAGTTACCTCACGACAGTCATGCGTTTGAACGCGATGAAATAATTTAAATGATTGACAGCCCTAATATGTGTGTGTGTGTGTGTGTGTGTGTGTGTGTGTGTGTGTGTGTGTGTGTGTGTGTGTGGGATGTTATAAACACTTTGTGAATGTGTCCATAAGAATTGCCGTATGTCCATTCCTAGTAACTAGCTGTAAAAAAAGGTGTTGTTGTTTATGTATGTTTATTATCCAGCCCCGGGTTTATCTTGTGTGTCTCCATCTCATGAGTGAGACCGACGTGATGAATCCCTAAAATTCCTGCAGTTTGAATTGGTTTCTTTGAAATTGTGTGAAAATATGCATCAGGACAACAATCTCGCCATTCCCGCGCCTATGCCATGAACCTTGAAATCGGAAAATTGCCCGCACAGCCTTTAGCGAGATTGGAAAATCATCGTAATGAAACCTATCATTAATCACGCAGGTCAGACGCTGGAGAGAACAGAGGAGAAAATGATTACAGGCCGGCCCCCTGCCTCTCCTGCTTCATAGCGATACACATTTCGCCCTTCATTTAAAAAGTGAATAAAACTCAGGCTCTGATAATAAAAAGAGGCCCAAGTTTCGTTTCTGTCCAATTCTTCTGATCAGAGGAAAAAAAGCATCATAACACTCCTATGAAGGCTATATATATATATATATATATACATGACATATATAAACCAGTTAATGAAATTACTTGACTTGAATGAAATTACTTATCTCATCTCAATGTTTAAATACATTTTATTACGCATTTATTACGCGCAATATACATCATTATATCTGTTTATAAAAATTACTCCCAGAATGTTATAAAGTCTTTATTACATTCTGGGAGTAATCTTTATAGACACATATAATGATGTATTTATGATGTGCATTTATTACACAATATGTCATCAGTACCAAAAATATATATATATTTTTATTATTACTATAAGTGCATTGTGCGGTTATAATACATTATAAACAGAGTACATAATATATTGTGTTGTCATTTCATAATGCATCATAAAGTGTAATGCATTTTCATAAATCCTTAAAGCCGTGTATAATGTCTTATGAACGCACTGTATCTTGCCGTGTGTTAGTTGATAGATCATTATTAATGTTGTTCATTTAAAATGCATGAGTTGTTATGACTAGCATGACATTAGAATGAATATAAGCTTGCCCGAAAAGTAATAAGGCATTATAAATGTTTAAGTCAATGTCACTTGTTATGAAGGTCTTATGGAGACGTCTATAAGTACTGTCTTATGTTAACATGACATCAAAACATGAACATGGTAGCTTGCTATAGATAGAATAAGGCTTTATGAATGTTCTATAAAAGGTCTATGGCAGTTGTTATAAGGCGCTTATGTAGGTATCCACAAACACTGGTCCCTAATTTCTGATTTCACCACCTTGAATTTTTCCCCAGAGCTGGACTTTCGGTTTCATCAAAAGTCATTAAAAATATCAGGATGGAATAAAGTACACACTTTGACTGAAGCCGAGAACCGTTCTTCCCACAAAGAGCTCTCAGAAGAGCTGAGACTTTAGGCGTTAGAACGACGTGTCACCTCACCATCCGAGAGAGGGTTTAGCCTCAAACGGTCCATCAGAGAATCATTACTTTGCGCTACAAAGCTGCAGGTAGCTCTCTTCGCTAACACACAGCCACCACAATTGTTCTTTAAACGGCAGTTTCAGCACCTAGTTAACGGCATGGACCTTCCAGAATCGGGGTGAACGACCTCCAAAAGCATGCATATGAGACGCTTTATTAGCGGCCGCACGGCTTCTTTGAAAGTCCTGAGAAGCAGAGGGAAAAAAAGAAATGTTAAGAGTTTCGAAAGACCTTCAAGAAACGTCCTCCTATTCACAGTGCCCTCTAACTTTATAAAAAAAAGAGCTGTAAAATGTCATCAGACTTGAAAATTGCATAAACGCAGCTTTTAATGACGTCTGTGGCAGCGGCGATTCTGATGCAATCTGCAGGTGGAGTCTTTCGAGCTGTTGTTGAAAATGTTTTTAATTTAAAACCTCTGAAGTGGAACAGCTCAACAACCTGCCTCCTACTGCTGAGTGGAATTTGACAGACGTTTGTAAAGGGCTGATTTATTTATTTCTCTTTTTTTTCAGCTTTCGAAGAGAGAAATATCGTTTGCGCACAGGAACAAGTGTTGCAGGTATCCGATATAAACTATTGTTCGGCGTTAAACTTTCACTTCATTAATTATTCAGCAGCTGTTTATACAATTTATTGTCCGTATTATTCCGCGGCATGCAGCTGAGTCCTCCTCAGAGCAACAGAGACGTCGACACGTGTAGACGTTATGGCGGCGTTCTTTGAAATCTTCCGTCTTTGCTGCACATTTCTTTTCATTACATACCAATAATATTACAGATTTTTTTATTTAGATTGGTTGATTCCAAAGGCACAGGTTCATATTAGTGAACTTGTTCGCACTCATTTACAGAAATCGTGTGACGTGAACAGAATTTACTCAAGAAAAACAGATTATAAAGGTGAAGTGTAACCACTGATATGGTGACGTTTTTTTTGTGAGGAGATTTTTATCATTTATAGAAGGAGTCTCCAGTGTCTGTAAAAGAGGCATGGCCGGTGTGTATTAGTGTGTCTAAAAGAGGCGTGGCATGGGTGTATCAGCGTCTGTAAAAGAGGAGTGGCTTGTGTGTTTGTGTCTGTAAAAGGGGCGTGGCTTGGGTGTATCAGTGTGTGAAAGAGGTGTGGTCTGTGTGAATCAGTGTCTGTAAACGGTGCGTGGCCCGTGTATATCAGTGTGTGAAAGAGGTGTGGCCTATGTATGTGAAAGAGGTGTGGCCTGTGTGTAGCAGTGTCTGTAATAGATGTGTGGTCTGTGTATATAAGTGTGTGAAAGAGGCGTGGCCTATATACTGTATATATACAAAAGTAAATAAAATGATTCGTAACTCTAGGCATCATTTTTTTTTTTTTTTTTTTTTTTTCAGACGAATAAATAAATAAAAAAAAAAAATATATAGAACATGTTCACAAGCCAGAGTTCGAAAAGGGAACTAAAAGCAACTGATTGTATTATTTTGGTATCGTTTTTTTCCTTCAGATTTATGAATCTCGCTGCTTATATCTTCTGACAGCTCATAAATCAGCTTCCTGTGAGCCACGGCGCGTCATGCAGAGAAATCTCGGGAGACGTGATCGGGAAGAGCTGAAGGAGTTTACTGAAACGGAGAAACACCAGAAAATAATGAGAAATAACCCAAACTGAACTGAGAAGAATCTAGAGTCAGTAGACGGAGGTGTACGGGGAAGAGAAAGAAAGTGTCGGAGATGGAGTGTGTTGTTAAAAAGCTTGGTAGAAAATACAGTGTAAATTTGAATCTATTTATATTGCTTTGTGAGTCATGATGAGGAACAGGTGGTTCGTGTTAGCGATGTAGCAGCAGGGGAAGAAATGTAGCACCTCGATATAAATTACACTTCCTGTCTGAACTCTGTGTGCATTTTGTCCTAAAACTTAAATTTCCATATTTCTGTATCGTCCACAAAATGTAAATGTTTCATCAGGAGCTCACTATAGTTCTGAACAATTCTGGAAATAAATGGAAAATAATGCATTAGTTTTAGATTAACATCAAGTGTTAATCATCCAATGATAATGTTGCAGACCTGATGACCTTCTTCTCAAGTGTTGGACGCTTATGCGCAGAAGTGGAAATTAACGAATTCCGTTTACTTGTATTGTAAGAAGTAAATTGCAACACAGTATTGTACTTAACTACATTTTAAATGCAAGTTAAGAGAAAAAACGTGACCCGACCAAATGCTCTAAACTTGCAGGAAATTCATATGGAAACAAAAAGTGTTATAAAAAAGTGTTATATTTTAAAGCAGATTGATTTTGCTTTACATTTGAACGTTACTGTATAACCAATCACGCACTTTTGTTTAGAACGCAGGGCCTAATCCTAGCATTTTGATTCGTCGCTGTGGAAAACGCCGGCGTGCGCTCACTCTCTGAATAACATTTGTAATTTCTCTCATTATCATAAATGAATTTACAGCAGGAGATTTATTTTGCTGTAAAAGTGCATAACTCACATTAGACTTAGAACTCCTTGTTTTTAATAAATTATTATTATTATTATTTTTTTTTATTATTATTGCAATTAAATTTTTTACAGTACTCCTTCGATTAAAAAACAACTCGTCCTTTTTGAATTACAATAGATTCGCTGTTAAAAAGAGTACATTTTTAACGAGACACTTTTACTTAGCCTGCTAACTTTATTTAAGTACAATTTTATTGAAGTAACAGTAACTTTTACTTAAGTAGGATATTTTATTGCTCTTCTCACCTCTTATATACAAGTTGTTAATCGCTGATTCCCCAATCAAAGTAAAAGCGAATGTGATCATCTGTGATCCTGCATTGATGCTGCCTATAGAACTTGCCCTTATGTCTAACACACGGGGAAAAAATAAGTACTGATCAAAAGAAAACAAGAACGAAACAAATATTATAATACATGGCCTTTTAAATCTTCTATAGAATGTGTTGAATAATATTTATAGCATTTGGCAGATATCCGTATCTTAGTCATACAGCTGAGCAGCTGAGGGTTTAAGGGCTTTGCTCAGGGGCTCAGGAGTGGCAGCTGAGTGTCGCTGGGATTTGAACTCACAACCTTTAGATCCAAAAACCAACGCTATAACTACTAAGCCACCACCTCCCCATGCATGTGTGTGTTATGTGTTATGAGCGCTTTAGAAATATTAATGAACAACAAATAGGACAGAAAAACAGTCAGTGTTTTATGGTTCGTCCCTCTTGAGAGGTCAAAGTTAAAGTTTGGGGTTAAAAGATGTGCACTGAAGCTTTATTAGAAACGACCGTGACAGAAAAGGACGGAGGCAAGTAAGGGAGGGGGATGGAGGGAGGGGGTTGGAGCACAGGGGTCATTTCTACCACAAAGCAGATAAATAAATATCTGTCACTCTGTCTGCTCTTTCCAGGAGAATGCAGCTGCCTGGAGGGTTATTCGCCCGACCCTGAGCACACGCACCTCTGCATCCGCACCGACTGGGGACGGAATGAAGGGTAAGATCACGAACATCAGCAAGACTCCATGACACCTTAATAAAACTCATCAGCTTGTTAACAGCTTAAGTGACGGTCCTGTGGCTGGATTTTAGGTCGTGTTTGGGGATGGAAGGAATACCGGAGCGATTACGCGAACACTTGAAGAGGCTTGGAAATGTATTAGAAGCCACGATGTGTGTTTTTATCAAAAGCTCTTGAGGATTGTGTTGAGATGGTTCATCTTCATTCCGAACAGTCTCCATTTACACTTATATACTTGAATCTTTTGGAAAGATGTTCCTCTACATTTTTTTGGAGATCTGTGTAAGATTCATTCAGCTATAAGGGTGTTAGTGAAGTCAGATACTGATGTGGGTGAGAAGTTGAGGAGGTTTCTGGGGTGCAGTCAGTGTTCACCATCATTCCAAAAGGTGTTCAATTCGGTTGAAACGCTATAGCAGGAGATCTTCCACTCCGAACCATGGAAAGCAGATCTTCTTGAAGCTGGCTTAGTGCACAGGAGCATCGTCAAACTGAAACAGTTTTGGGTCTTCCAGTTCAATTGACATCCAAATATGTCCTGTACAATTGTGTGCTTTTGAGTTTGTGATAACAGTTTGGAGGAGAACCTCATATGGCTGGAAAAGTCAATTAATACTTGTTTATACAAATTTAGCATGGTGGTGTTTTGTTTTTATTTGTAATACTTAATCAATATCACAATTAGAAACTTTTCATGTTCTCCATATTCATGGAATTTCTTCTATCCATACATCTTGCTATTTAAATAACACTTGGTAAATCTCCTGCAGG
The DNA here is from genome assembly GCA_039877035.1 of Silurus lanzhouensis. Taxonomy (NCBI): domain Eukaryota; kingdom Metazoa; phylum Chordata; class Actinopteri; order Siluriformes; family Siluridae; genus Silurus; species Silurus lanzhouensis. The sequence continues at coordinate 8,377,587 of JBCEWE010000457.1, read as the reverse complement.
CCGTGGCCGTACTCAAACCTGGAACGGGGTTATGACCTGGTGACTGGAGAACAAGCTCCAGAAAAGATCTTCAGGTGAGAATCTCCACATCTCCACATAAGCTTGGCTGAAAGCTGCTAGTCCCACCTCACAATCCTGCAGGCTCTGAAAATCAGAAAGGAAATCAAACACAGTCAGACTAAAACCAATAAGGCCAACAATGAAGGCTTTGAGAGGACATGACCTTCAAGGTGACGTTCTTCTCCAAAGCTCTTTCAAGAATGCAGGGGATCATAACAGATCAGAATCAGAAAATGTTAAACTCATTTAACATTTTACAAGATGAATATAATTGTATTAATAATATGAATAATAAATAATTGAGATATTGTGGGGGTTTTTGTAAGTAAATAACAAAAGACAATGTAACACATGGATCTGTTTTTCTTCTGATTACTCCGGATATCCAGATCAGTCTGTGCTTACTTCAGTCATTAACGCTGGCAGCAATCGCTTCCTGCCTCCACGGTTAACTGTGTGTGACGTTTTGATTAGCGAAGGCCTGAAATAAAGCCGTAGCTCTCAAACCAGTCGATGCGATTTATCCATCGCCATTTTTCACTCTTTTTCCCAAGACAAAAATGGAGTGCTTTGAATTTATTTAGCTCTCACCTTCCTTACCGGGATGTCATCACTCTGTGCCGGCTGATGACACACTCGTTTAATGCACTCGCTGATTGATACTGAGCAGAAAGAGCCAGTCGATGTTCTCTCCAGTGTCAGCGGATGAGCCCGAGCAATGAGCGCATCACCCGGCTCTTATTTATGAGTGGAAGTGAGCATTGATCCGAGCCGATTCACTGTGTTCGTGTCTCTATCTGAGGTCAGGGACTCAGGCGTAGTGCTCAGCGGCCAGTTTTATGGGAGATGATGTGGTGAAGCAGCTGTAGCTATAGTGGGGTTTTTTTCTCTCAGAAAGACACAATGTGTTGCACGATGTTTATGCAACAATGCAGATGCAGCAAACTTTCATTCTGAGGTAAAAAATAACCAGGATGATTGTCTAAACCATCAGTTAACCCCATTTAGCATTACTAATCCTAAAAATATATTATAAATTAACATACATTCAATCAATTTAATGGCAAAATATATGACAAAATGTTGTTAGGAGGATCCACAAAAACATAGATTTTTCTGTATTTTTTATAATTTTTTAATGGACTTGTATATATATATATATATATATATATATGTATGTATGTATGTATGTATGTATGTATGTATGTATGTATGTATGTATGTATGTATGTATATGAGAGACACATGCTTGTTTCTTTTGTTTCCATGCAGTAAACTCTGTAATGTAACAGTATGAAATCTATAAATATCCATATGTTCAACTTTATTTTTTTTTTTAAATCCTCCCCCAGCATGAAGAACAGTTTTACACACATATCGTTTCTCCAAACATTCAGCTGAAGAACTTCTCCGTGCCTTTTGTCAAACTCTCCAAAAATGTTCTTTACTAGCTGGAAATTCCTTTCTTTCTTGTGATCCAGTTTACCCCAGAGCAGTGTAACAGGATTTAGGTGTGGTGACTGGGCAGGTCGCTTCCATGATAGATATCACTCCAGACGACCATCTGCTCTCTAAATAACACTTAAAGAGCTCGGACGTGCGCTTCGGCTCATCGTCTTGTTGTTAAATCAGTTCCAGTAAGCCACAGTACAGACGGAACTGCATGGTGTTGAAGTATCGAATGGGAGCCATGTTGTTTCAGGATTCCTTTCACTTTCCAGAACAAGTCTCCAACCTTTCCTGTTACAAAACAACCCCAAACCATTAAGCTTCCACCTCCATGTTTGAGTGTAGGGGTGAGGGAGTCTGATCACATCTTCTCTCATGTTTTAAATCTTACACAAGTTCTTCTGTTAGAGCAGCTTATATGAAATCACTTTTTTTCCAGTTAATCAATGTCCAGTTCTTGTGTGTTTGAATTTTTGTGAAACTTGCACATGTGTCAAAAACCATTAGAGACACATATATATATATATATGCTTCATTTTGAAAAAAGAAAATAATTAGTTAATTAGTTATTGAATCTTGTGCTTAATTACTGCATTACCCTCATTATTCAGCTGTTTGCAGAATAGCACTTGATTCAGCACAATGTTATTTATTTTCAGGATGAAACAGAGGAACAGGAAGTGTAAAGCATACACAGTGCAGATATTAGAATTCGAGTTTATTCACAACACACGTTTTCCAGGTGTCAGGGTGTCACACAGAACTGAGCGTGGATCCGTTCACAGATTGTACACTTTATTATTTGACATAACAGTCTACGATTGATTATATTATCAATCCACATTGGCCCATAGTGCACATGAGCATTTTGGATGAAGATCATGGTTTAAAATTAATACCGTACACGAGAACAGGGCCTTCGAAACACACTTTTGTGATCTTGCTTCCGTATCTAGCGCTTAAAGCCGTCTGTCTGCTTTTATGAGATTTATATACCTGTATGCTTTTACCTGAGCTATAAATACCAGCATGAACAATTTCTGTATTAATTGAATCCTCACCATCTAAGCTTAAATCGTTTTTTTTTTTAAACACAATTTCAAGGACCGATTTTTGTCCGATTTTATGTGGAACGTAACCACTTAAGACTCCATTCTCATCTGCGAGTAGATTCATTTCAGCAAGTTAATGATCCTTTCACTACAAACAACATTAAGTGCTTTATCAAGAGTGTCACCGAGTACAATACGCTCAACCGCAACGCCTGTAAACACCGAACGAACAGCAGCCCGCCGCGTTTCGTTCCTGAAAGCGCTACAGGGGTTACACGAGGACGCATCCGAGTTGATCTTCTCGACAAACAAGATGAGCCAAAATCCTGATATAAAGAAATAACAGAGTCCAGGAGAAGAAACATTTCTGTTTTTATGTCTGTATATTGAGTCAGCATTGTTTATTTTCCAATGTAGGAACAGGTTCATTTGCATATTGCAGGTTTGCAACCTTAGAAAGGATAATATTATTATTCAAAGAAAAGAAAAAGATTGACATTGCAGCCCACTATAGTGAGTTCAATAAGTAATTACATTACAGGCAGGTTATAACATAATGGCTTTGATGCAGAGGTCCAAATGCAATAAAGCCTTGAAATATAATAACTTGTCTTACATTAATGGCAGCTTATTATAGAATGGACTGAGTGCAGAAGTCGAACATATAATAGGCCCTGAAATGGAGTAATATCTTGCTATAGACACTTGCACATGAGGTCGTTGTTACTTTACCCGACATGAAGCTTGACACGCTACATTTGAGCGATATTATATTCAAATCAGATGTGATACGGTTTTCCGCATATGGTGGGGCAACCAAAATGAATTTCATAGCAATTATACACAATAAAGGAAAAAAAAGCTTTGCAGACACCTGACCATCAAATTCATATGTGCTTTTTAAATTTTTTGTAGTTCTCATTTCCTAGTTATAACCTCTACCCTTTCAGGAATATGTTCCCATAGCAGGAGATCTTCCACTCCAACTTATTCAGCTTCATGGAGTTGACTTTTGTGTACAGGGACATCGTCAGAGGAACCGGTTTGGGTCTGTTAGTTCAAGTGAACTGAACATTTTATCAACATCCAAAGACGTCTTATATCACTGTGCGCCTTCAACGTTTCCCAACAGTTTTGGGAAGAAAAACATAATGAATTTATAATAAAATTAATGTGTTTTTTTTCCTCGATGAGCAGCCTGGGGAGAATATGGCAAGGAAGAAACCCTGAGAGGAACCAGACTCAAAACAAGGAACCCAGCCTTATCTGGGAAACACCAGGACTATGATTATATATATATATATATATATATAAAGAAGGCTTTCCATAAAAAGAAACAAAAAATTTAAAGCGGAAAAATCCAAAAAACAATCAAAACTAAAACAAAAATAAAATATATATAATTCACAATTCCACCACCACCATGCTTCACTGTGGTGAATTATGATCGATGATGCTTTTTATTTATCCTGCTGAGTCTCAAACATTAAAAAAATAGTTTCTAATTCGAAACACAATTTCATATAACCTCCAACTTTTCCATCTTCCAAGAACTTCAGTCTTAAAAATGGTGGATTTTTATTTGAAACCTCTCTTTTCAAAAGGCTTGAGATCTGAGTGTTTTTATTGAATTTTTTTTTATTATTGTGTTACCGTATTTTAAAGCTTTTATCACTAAGATAGATTGTGTGTGAGTCCACACGGCGAGTGTTCTGATTCTGCCCCGGTGCTGTGATTGGTCATTGTGTGCGATTTACATCATTGTGTCGTTTGGAAGGGGGCGGAGTCATCCAGAAATAGACTTGGCCTAGTGTGTTTAATTCAATTCAATTTTATTTGTACAGTTTGAACCATTGTGCCCGAGCAACTTAGCAGAAAGACAGTTTTCCTGCGCAGAAACTTTTCCTCTCAGCTTGGAAATGTTTCATCATAGGATCAAGTTGATTGCGTAGAATCAATTTCTACAGACGGTTTTGTCACATGTGGAAAAAGGGTAAATAGCTGCCATTGAAATATAACTGAGTATCCATTTTTATCCTCTGTAGGCATATTTATAAGCTTCTGCGCTCCCATATTTCCATATGAGATCATATTTTTTTATATTCTTCTAATTATGCTATTAAACCACATTAACAATAATCAAGCTTCTGGCTTGTGTTTTGTGACTTTGAGGGTAAAGGGGGGGGGGGGTGCAGCTGTGTGGATTAAATGAAGGTTTGTTGCCATTCTCAGCATGGCCTTTGTCTTTCTGTGTGTTTATGGCTGACTCCCAGCATGCTCTCTGATTGCTTGTGTTCTGGCCATGTGCAGGTCCTCCTACAGTCTGGGCCAAGGCCTTTGGCTGCCTGTCAGCAAAAGCTTTGTGGTGCCACCGGTCGAGCTGTCAATCAACCCTGTCGCCAGCTGCAAGACTGATGTCCTCGTCACAGAGGACCCTGGGGACATCCGGTAAGTGTGTGTATGTGTATATGTGTGTGTACTGTAAGTATCTCAGCCACCTGAAACATGGTGGTTAATACTTAATGTTCTGTTGTTATGTCTGGTTCATGCTGTGATGACAAATCAGATATCAGAACCAATCTTCAGCTCGATCTCTAAACCAAGAACTGTTTGAAACATCACGTCTAAAATTCAGCCAATTCTCTTATCCTAACCCAAATCTACTTGATCAACCAAAAGTTATCTGGTGCCTGAATTTTGTGTTTTTATTCCATGGACATCTTGGCTTCATCTTGATTCTTTTAAAACTAAAAAAACTCAGTTTGGAGTTTTAACTCGCAGGCAGGAAGCATCGCCACCTCACAGCAGCAAGTTTGCATCAGATCTTTTGGATTCTCCAGTTTCCTCCTACTGCTGATGCTGATTGACTGCAATGAGCCATAGCTCTGACCCTTGACCATAACTTTGACCTTGACCATGATCTGGATGAAGCAATTACATGAGCTTAATGGGCTTTATTAAATTCTGCTTTGTGTGGAAAGAGATAGGAGATGTTCTCAACATGGTCTCATGCATGTCAATTCATCATTTAAAAGACTGTCCCTGGTTCGTTTCTTATCTCGTAGGAGGAAATCTTAATGTTTCTAGTTTGTAAGAAGCCTGTAAGTATTTCTCTATCAAAAAACTTAAATATATATTACATTCCATAAGAACTTATTGTTAGCTCCCTGATCTGATCTATTCAGAAGCAAATAATAAGCAATAAGTTCAAGTTTGTTTAAGACATTTCTCTAACACATGTACCTTTCAGAAAAAAACAGTCTTTCAAACCTATTCAAGAGCTTCACGCCTACCTGACGGGTTTCTTGTTGTACTGCTCTTCATTCGGTCAAACTGCATTGATTTCTCGTGCGATTATTGTAAGAAAAGTTGGCGATTTATCTAATAAACTACAGTGAATATGAGAATATGAACATAAAATGGTGTCCATGTGGCCATTATTTTATTTTCCAAGCCTTCGATTTTCCTTGAACGCTGAATATTGTGAAGCCTTGAACATGACAAGTACAAAAAACCGGTCCATTAGTCGATCTATATGTTTATTGTCATCATGCAATTTCTATGAAAAACGTAGAAACATTTTGCAGGCCAGATTTTTCCTGGATATCGTGCTCTACATTGATGTGTTTAAAAGCTGAAAACCAAAATTGAGGCGATTTTTACTCTCTACATTCATCTGTGTAGCAGCCCAACTTTATTTATAGAGCACATTTAACATCAAAGAATTCGACCCAAAGCGCTTTACAATAGGTCATGAGGTATCCATAACAACGGCACCCATGAATCACTGTAATACACCTCTTATAATCGGTAATAACAATTTACGCAAGGAAGCATTGTGATAATGCAAAGGTTCATCTAAGAACATTGTGTTGCTGCAAACAAGGTTAGATGCCTCCAGTTGTCTTCCTTGTTTTTGTTCCCTCGTTGGAGATGTTGATGCCATGTCCAGACGCATGCTTAGCTACGTTACTGCATCCAGAAGCTGATCGATAATGCATTCAATGAAGTACAGTGTGCAGGGTAAAATGACTGTATGATTGTATAAACGAGATTAATAGTCTTATCCCCAAATAAACAAATTTACAAGAATGATATAATTGTACATATAGTCTATGTTTTGTTAGCATGTTGTAGAAGGAGTTTCCAGTGTCAGCGCTTTGTAAGAGAGGTAAATCTATAAATAAAGCTCACTCTCTTTAAACAATCTCGTTTACATTGTGCTCATTCACAAAGCTGAATAGCCAATCAGAGTCTTCTTTCTCGCCAACGAGCTCCACCTCCAATCCGACCAGCTTGGTTTGTCCCGGTCTTTGATTCTTACTCTAGCCTTGAATATTTAATTGGTTAAATATGGTGCTACTTTTGGAGAGAGAATCAGCTAAAAAAAATCAGCATCGGCTCCCCGGAGTTCGAAATATCGGCATCGGACAAAGAAACAGGGATAAAAAATGTATTCTTTTCTAACCCAGACAATAATAATCTTAATACATATAAACAATTATACACATTTTTGTATAAATTCTGCACAAATTAACCTGTTATAAACACCAATTTAAAAACCGTTACATGTACAAATTCTTAAATCTGACACTGTTGCACATTAGTCTTTTTGTACTACTGTCACACTGCTGCTATCAGTCCTGCACCTTACCAATGCCTCATACTCAGAACTTTGATTTGTGGATTTGATTAGTCAGATGTTTACGAAGAATATTTACCCATATATTCACACACACACATATATATATATATATATTACAAGCACACTGCTGTTACCTTATACAAAATCTGTCTATATTGCACTGACTGCCTTTACAATCTCTCTATACTGCATTGACACTGTAAACACTTGAGAGAGAGAGAAGAGAAACGGTATTTCGATTCCTCTGTATGGCTGCACATATGGTGGCATTGACAAATAAAAAACCTTGAACTTTGATTGGAAAAAATAACTCTACATAAGGACTAATTTTATAAATGCTCAATAGTCATAAAGCCTTGATGTTAAAAGCCAGTGGGTTGAATTGCACTTTAGAAATATAGTTTTAGTTCAGTTTGAATATTTATAAGAAGAGAATTAATAATGGGGTGGTATAAAGGATGAATTGAAGTTTCCACCACCACCATTAACTGTTTTATTTCTCTTATAGGATAACTATCTGCCTTATTTAATTCATAAAAGATTTCCATTGTATTTTTATCTATTTTTAGTTACGTTCATTGTTGCACAATATCAGTTCGATTCAGTTTTATTTGTCGAGCGCTTTTAACAACGGACATTGTTGCAAAGCAGCTTTACACAGATAAAGCGATTATAAAGCTGATTAATGTATAAGTTTAGCGCCTATTAGTTTGTTCCTTATAATTGTAAGTTTATCCCAGTGGCCTGAGATGAGGAATATGAGAAGGAAACCTTGAGAGGAGCCAGTTTTAAAAGAGAACCTCATCCTCATCATTCATTACAGTTCCATCATTGTTGAGGTGTTCAGTGATGGGTGATTAAATGCAAAACTGTGGTCCTGAACCATTGTAGTAGACTGATGGTCTATTAATTACAGTCCAAATCAATCATCAAAGTCCTTGATTTGCTCAGTAACTTTATAGATCTACTATATTTGTGTTCACATTAATAGTATATCAGCTACAAAGGCCCTTTAATGCTCAACTGCTCTACTGTAGATCGCTCTTGATAAGGGGGTCTACCAAATGGCATAAATGTACAGTTGTTCCTACACCAGCTTAGGTTTTGTCCCAGCTTGGAATGTGGGAAGATTTTTTTCGACTCTTACAAAGCTCTGACATTATATTTGGATACTTCCAAACCCTCTTAGAATATATGTATATATTTATATATCCAGGATCCCAGGACTCGTAGCTTCTGCTGCTATGGAAAAGTTTTGCCCACCGTCCAAACAATCACAATGTAGAATTCAATTTTTTTTTTTAAAATACAGCCATGTTTCCTTTGCAGAAAATAGAACACACCAACAACAAACTGATATTGTTTCTCTGCCAGTAAAAAGTGTTTAACCTGCGCGGTTCCTGGAGGCGTAGTGTTCTCGGAGTCACTGCTTCCCACCTCTTCATTTCTGATGTTAAACGATCAGCTCCGTTGACGGCGTTCACGCCAGCGTCTTCCAGAAAAAGAAGCTATGTGTTATTATTCTTTTATTTCCACCGAGCTGTTTTGCTAGAGCGTTCTAAACCTTTCGCATGTCAGCGTTAAAACACCGAGAGGGTTCGATCGCGGCTCACCAATAACGAGACTTATCGAAGATATTAAATCAACGAATAGGACATAAAAAAAAAAAAAAGTTGGCAGATGATTCGGCGTTTTATTTTATATGTCCGTTTATTGAGTAGTAAATCTGAACTTAAAAGCCTGTCAGCTGAGGAATTATATACTAAAGAGATGCAAGTCCATTAGAGAGGGAAGTAAAGCTGCAGGAATGCAGTCATGGCCAAAAGTAGGTGACTCAGTAAGTTTAAGAGTTTGCTCGGAGATTAATAACTGTTTATTAATACCTCGTATACGGCTGTGAAACGTGAATTTTTTATATACGCTTGTGGAGATTTGTGCTCATTCAGCCACAAGGGTGTTAGTAAAGTCAGCATTCACATTCATCCTGAAGGTGTTCAATAGGGCTGGAGCTCTATTAGGAATCTCGAGATTTTTTGCATCCGATTTATTTCTATATAATTATTAATAGATTTAATTATTTAGAAAGTAAAATAGCTAAAAAAAACCCTCCCCAAACCGTTTCTCAAGCGCGTTCTCTCAGAGACTCTGCTGCTACATGATAATGACGTATCACAACACCTCGGAGATGAAGGCGTGTCCTTAAAATTATATAGAATACAGATTAACATGGCAGAGGTAGAGCTGTAACTTCCTGCAGACACAACAGAAAAAAAAAAGAACGTCTGGTTTTATTTCATCTTTGTTCTTTTATCTTTGCACTACAAAGGCGTGTCTGTGAAAGGGCTACATTTCAGAAATCAGAAGGCACTTCAGGGAAATTGTTGATTTGCTGTATGTCTGAACCAAAGAAGTGCACAGGAGCAGGATTGGGTCTAGAAGTCTTTAAAGACGTCCTGTACAGTTGTGTCTCCAACTTTGCGCGAACAGTTTTGTGGATGAACGCATTTCTTTTTCATTGTGGCTTCTTCACATTGCGCTCCGATCTAAAAACAGTTTGCCAACGAAAGCCTTGTTGAAACTGTTTTAAATCAAAAGCCAAATAACGCTGGTCTGTAAAGGTGTAGATTTTAATAATGATCCGTGTTTGAGTGTATTAACGTGTCCCTGTGTTTAATCACAAGGAATTCAGCCCTCCGATTTATGGGACATGATTCAGAACAAACACAAATACTCTCTATATTGAGTCATTGATAATTAATTCCTCTTTCTTCCTAGAATAACATGGTAATTAGATTTTTTTTCCTCCTCCTGTAAATATTTATCTCTTCATTTCACGATGTATTGACTGTTTCCCGGCTCTTTAATACGGTGGAATTAACACTAATGGTATTTATCAGAAGTGAAATGTTCCCGGTTCGAACGCACTGAAACTCCGCTGCATATCTGCTTTTAGTCCTCAGAAAACTGGCATCCTGAATGATTTATTAGGTGTAATTAGTGTTTAACATCATCGTAGGAGCAAAATAACTAATGCAGGAACGTTAATGACGGAAAGACTCGTTTGAATAGTGGTTTCAGAGGAATACATTAAATCCATTAAATGTATTTGGGTAATAATTAATGCTGTGCAACGCGGGAAATGTCTGTCAGATCACAGAGCTCAATAAATGATGAAGACTCTTAATTATGCTGATGATATGCATGAGGAAGAATCACAAGCAAAACGCTGCTTACTGGAGAAGAGATTCTGATTTAAAGACACAGATACACAAAATACACACATTTATTACACACAGTTACACAGTTGACATGTTTGCCGTGTGTTTGGGGACGTTATTATGTTGCAAAACTGCCTTTCAGACCAGTTTCTAAAGAGGGGCAACGTGTTCTTCATCAGAATGTCACAGTTCATGTTGGAATCCAATTCGTTTCTACAGTATTGTCTCTTGAGAAGAAAAATGGTTGCTGAAATCTGAGGGGTGTACTCACTTTTGTGAGATACTGTAGGATAGATGGATAGATGGATGGATGGATGGATGGATGGATGGATGGATGGATGGATGGATGGATGGATGAATTTATGGTTGACATATAGGTACCTGAATACAGGAGAATATTTGATAGATAGTTGGCCAGTCAGTGGATTATATTGAATGGACGGATAGATAGATAGATAGATAGATAGATAGATAGATAGATAGATAGATAGATAGATAGATAGATAGATAGATAGATAGATAGATAGATAGATAGATAGATAGATAGATAGCTAGCTCTTTGTTAAATAAGAAGATAAGCGTTAAATGTATGAAGTGTAAATCTATACTTTGATGGATGGATGGATGGATGGATGAATGGAGCATAAATATATGTTGAATTAAATGAGCTGAATAGATGGATAGACTGTAAATGTATACTGGATAGATAAGTTGATGGATGGATGGATGGATGGATGGATGGATGGATGGAATTGTAAATTAGATAGATTGGATATACAATGAAAAGTCTGTTTGCTGTGATATGATCCAATAAGTGAAGTCCATAGTTCTCATCCTTTTAATGAGACTCTGATAATGAAATTGTTCTCATATAAAAATTCCCTACAGTTAAGTTGTAAAATCCATGTTCTAGCTGGAAAACTGAGGGGTTCATGAAACCATTTGTGCTTCTCCACCCGGTAAACATGTTTTATTTCTGTTTAGTTTCACTCTTAAAGCCAATTAAATGCAGAAGTTAATCAGTAATGCTCTTCACAACAACATCCACAAAACAATATCAAATTCAATTTACACATTTGTTTGATATTCAGTGTGTAAATAAGGATATGAAATATTTATCAGCCGTCTCTCTTTAGATCTCATGGTTCTTGTTTGGCCAAGAGTTGTTAATCATGATAGAAGAAAGCGAGTGTGATTATAGATGACACGCAGCGGATCTGAGAAGAATGCAGCTCAGAGACAGTGTTTTTACCAGTTCAGGCGTGTTCTGGGTGAAATGTCAGATCTGTGTGAGAGTTCGTGTCTGTATTCATTGTGGATCTCTGTGAAGTACAGACTTTTGATCGATACTGCCATATAGAGTCCAGCTGCACATTCGGCGAGTCTTTTGACCTTGTGCTGTTGTTATGACTAGACACTGATTTCACCTGCAACCTAACGGCTTTTTTTTGTGTTGTTGTGTTCAGGAAAGTTAAAACCTCACTTTATTAGCCTGCATTTCCTCTCTGGTTTTATTGATTTGTTTTGGTTTAGAATGAAACGTAAAGATCGTCTTTCAAGGGAGGAGGTCCAGACATGACTGCAGAACCTTCTGGGAGACCTTGTAGGTGTGATAATAATTTAATAATCAGAATGGGTCAAAAAGCAGTTTTATTTCAGCACTGTGTACTAGTGTGGCTTAGTCTGGAGAACTATTCTAAACTATCCTGTATAGACACAGATTATTTTTAAATCATGAGGTCTGAATGCAACCACCTGAGAAAAATACCTCCATAAAACAATTGTGTATCTTAGTGATAGTTAAATAGATGAACATACTGTATACTGGAGAATATTTGATAGATAGATGGCCAGTCAGTGGATTATATTGAATGGATGGATAGATAGATAGATAGATAGATAGATAGATAGATAGATAGATAGATAGATAGATAGATAGATGGATAGATGGATAGATGGATAGATGGATTGGTGGATGGACAGACCTGTGAGTATATATATATATATATATATATATTGGGCTTCCCCCATTAGGGGGCACCACAGCAGATCATCCATCTCCATACCCCCCTGTCCTCTACATCTGCCTTTTTTAAAAACAACTACCTCCTCCTTGGTCTTCATCTTTTCCTCCTTCCTGGTGGCTCCATCCTCAGCATTCTCCTACTGATATACCCCATGTCCCTCCTCTGCACATGTCCAAACCATCTCAATCTCACCTTCCTCACCTTGTCACCAAACTGTCCTACATGCTCTGTCCCTCTAATAATATATACTGTATATAATAATTATAATTTCTGTGTCTATTTTGTTAAACTACACACTCTATGTTCACTGCTGCTGTAATTGTGACATTAATTCCCAGCCTGAACATCACTCACTCTGGTTAAACCCGGTCTTTTCATTTTCACTCACAGCTTTGATTCAGTGCAGTCCGAGTTCATGTTTGTTCAGACGTGCTCAGATTGCACAGGTTATTACCTCTGTGGTAAGTCCACTTCCTCGGGAAAGTCGACAGGCCGACATTGAGTCAAACCGAACCTCGACAAACCTCCCCAACTGAAATCACCCTATAAGCCCTGGTCCAATCGATGGCTCTCCAGGCATCTCCAACTGTGTTCAAAGCCCATTGTTCTGTCAATATGGCAGTGCCAATAAGTTCTGGGAGAGCGTGACGGCCCCTCTGGTTTGATAAATCATCCACTCAACCTGCTTGGGCTGCTCCACCTCGCAAAAAAAAAATCCATACGGCAAACATTGCCATCATCTGTATTTAATACGTCGCCATCTCCAGCCACGTCACGCGTTTTCTTTTCCCCCTCGGGAAACTTGCAACGTTCCTGCTTCGGTCTCATTTGTCATTAATGTTGGATATCTCAATTAAAGGCTGTAGGGCACAGTGAAACCCAGCAACTTCTAGAATGCATGATGAACCTCGGTCTGTTTGGAAAGAAAACCCACACTCACATTCATCAACTTCACGGCAACCCCGACCAATTATAAGTTTAGTAATCATGCTCCAGTTGGACATAGCCATCCAGGCGAGGTGATTTATCTTTTGCTGAAGAGCGGAATAAAAGGGAATGTATGTAAAATGGGAGATTAATAATAGCAGATTAATGTCACTTCCTGCATCCAACTTTATTCAGCACGGCTGCTTTGTGCAAGTGCAGGACTTTGTTTGGATGCTAATTACCGAGAGGTAATTCAGATTAGCGCCGTGAGACTGCGGCTCTGATAAGACGCTATTTGGGTGCACGGAGGTTTTTTTTTCTCTTTTTTTGGATTTATAATTCAGCCCTGATAAAGGACTGTCTGAGAGAGATAATGGATTGCAAAAGCTATTAGTCTCTGTCATCTTTCCATAAGCCCAAGGGTAAAGATGGCTGAACTTTGAACGTCGTTTTTTTTTTTTTTTGGTACATTTTCACGTATACGGCATGCAGATTTATTGGAATAGTGTTTTTTTTCTTGTTGTGTTAATTAGTTGCCGAAATATGTCAAAAAAAAAGATTTTCGTTAATCAGAAATGAAAAATCTGGTTCATTCCCTCCCTCCTGCCTACATATTGTATAGTTTATGCATATTTATATGCCTCCATCTTTTTTTAGTACAACCATCTGCGAAAATGAATAGTCTACGTTTCTAAGCACAACCTACCTGGATTTCCGTTTCTCCCTCATGTTTTCTCTCGCCAGGTTTCTGAGTCATTTGTCAGTGTTTTGTGTTGCCTGGCGAACTCGGGCTGAGACCCAAAAAGCTTTTTGCGTTACTGTAGCAGGTGCCCACAGAATAAGGAAAAGGTCACAGGGGAGGAGGAAAGGAGTGGAATTAATGGTGTTGTGGAGGTTTGTGAGGGCATCAGGGAGCCGCTGCTTTATGTGCGGTGCCTCGAGTGTGAAATGGGAGCAGAAAATGTCGGACATGACAGGTGTAGAGGTGGACATATGAGTAATGCCGTCTTTATTCATTTTATGGCAAAGAGAGCTGGGAGTCGAAACGGATCTAAGGGATAAGATGCACATATTTTCAGCATCGTGTGTGGTGTGTGGTGATATTGATATCGATATGTTCGTGGCTGGTTTCAGGATCAATTATGCACCTGAAACATCTTGCATATGCACGAAACCAGGTGCAGAAGATTAACCGTGCAGTTTACAAGCAGTTCCTCCAGCATGTGGCACAGCAACACTCACATCACAAACACAACATCACGGCCCTCTCCCATTTTAGATTTTTCTGTATAATCTTTATGCTTGCATGCGATGCTTGTAGATACTGATATTTCCTTATGCGTATGTAGCCAATAAAGTTCATGTTCACGGCAAAGTTGATTCACATTTAATGCCGCCCGCAGAAATCTATCAAAGGGAAAACTCACATGTCAGATTCGAGTTGGCATTTGTAACATGATGCATCGTTTTAACGTATTTGCATCAGTTAAAACCAGTTTATTTATATTTCATTAATATTGGATGCGCTTTACTTTTATAATTTACATAGAAAGTAAGCAATAGTTTGTGAGCGATATTTGATACGTAGATCGATTTCTCGTCGCTAAACCGTTTCTCTTCGCTGCTACGTCGAAAATGACGCATCACAACACTACGGAGGCCGAGGCGTGTTCTGAGACTCACATACAATACAGATTAACATGGCAGAGGTAGAGCTGTAACAGACACAACAGGAAAAGAATGCTACAAAGGCGTGTTTGTGAAAGGGACATGCTGCACTTAAGTAAATTGATGATGTGCGCTTTGGGAAGAAAAGCGCAGCCGTTGAGAGAGTGCCGGTGGGAAGACACGTACCGGGAAACGCATGCGCGATAACAACGACCGCCGTGAACCAACATATACCAACAATAACGGACAGTGAGAGTGTGGAAGTTTAAATAGGAGCTGGTGATGATGATAAACGAGCACCATATGTGCGCGATTGAAGCCGCGGGAGCTTCAGAGAAAGCGGCCGAGAAAGCACCTGACACGCTGAAGGGGGCCGAAGGGGGCGTGGCAGGTGGATTCCTGACAGATAAACATGTACTGTATGTATTTTTATAGCATGCCTTCATCAAACAAATCGCGGCAACGCTGTTGTGTAAAAAACCCTCCAAAAACACGTGCATGCACATTCTCATTTATTAACGCACATCATGTACATAAAGAAATTATAAGCACGTTAATATATTGCCGCCATTTTGATTTTCGTTTATCTCGATCATCGGTTACCTTGATGCTTTTTGGCGACCCCCTAGGACATCGACATAACCGGGTTCCACTGTATTTAATGAATAATGCATTAACGCTAATTTATTAAACTGCACGAATTTAATTAACACACGACTATTTTTTTTATACGAAATAAATCAATAAACAAAAGGAGAAATTAAAACATTCAACACAACACACAATTATTCACGGCGTCCTTTTTCTTTAGTCAGATATAAGGCTATGAAGCGCAAATCCGGCAATTTAAACTGTCCGTGTGGAAACATCCATTGGATAAAGTCCAATTTATCCAAAAAGTGTTCACTAGGGTTTGAGCTCTACAGCAGGCCACTTTATGCCTCTCCTATTCCACCTCATGTAAAGGACATGCTCATGCAGTTGTCTTTGTGCACAGGGACATTGTCATGCTGGACCCGGTTTGGTCCTTAGCACAAACAAACTTAGAATTATGAACTTAGAATCAACCATCGCCCTTAGAGGTAATAATTCTAATCGGAGAAGTATTGTCTCCGATCGTATATCATTAACACGTCTACTCAAAGACGACGGCTTGATTGCCCACCGTGCATTAAACACACTCACGTGGAGGATCTCACATTTCTGTAATAGAGCCTTGTCCGAACAAAAGCAGCTACAAATAATAATAGAGGAGTAATTGCCTGGCTGGCAACCATACAAAAAAAAGAGCGAGGGATCGATTTCTATAATTCCATTTCGCCTTCCTGCCCCCTCCTCCTAAAATCCCCCTATCAAGTGGTATCTGATGGATTGCGCCGGATAAGAAATGCTATGCTATAATTTTATAAAGCTCTCTGCCGAACCCCGGACGATCCTCTGAGCGGATTTGCGTTTATCGTGTTCATTGTGTTGGCAGGAAGCACAGAAAGCTATTAAATGTAAACACAACAATGTATATATTTTATATTATGGGGCCAATTCCTGCACTGCGCAACGCCGCGGTACACTGAGAACCGGAGAATATCTTTCTTTCATAGAGCTCAAACTTGTGTTCTAAACGCAGCTCACGTCCGCTGGAGAAATGATGGACAGAATGCTGGGAAAAAAGAAACAAGAGATTGTCACAGAGTAGATATCAATGTGTTGTGTTTTTTTCTCTACCCACTGAGAAGTGATTTTTCGACAGCAAAAGAAAGAGAAAGAAAGAAAGAAAGAAAGAAAGAAAGAAAGAAAGAAAGAAAGAAAGAAAGAAAGAAAGAAAGAAAGATTTTGCAATAACTATGGATTTTTTAAAAATGTCCTCGTGTTCAGATGAAAACAGAATCAAATGGAACAAACAAATCTCTTTTTGAAACAAAATAATAATAATAATATCAGTAATAATAATAATAAACCCTGAAGAATATAATGAAATAACAAATATAATATAAATAATATTAATATAATAAAAAACTGAAATAATAAAAATAAATTCCCCAAAATTATTATAATAAAAAACCCTGAAATAATCATAAGAATAATAAAATACTGAAATATTTTATATTTTCTTTTTATTGAACAACATCGTTGTTCAATAAAATAATTGTGCCACAATTATTGGCACCCCTGATGTTAATACTTTGTACAACCTCCTTTTGCCAACAAGACAGCACTTAATCTCCTCCTATAACATTTCACAAGATTGGAGAACACAGAGAGAGGGATTTTTGACCATTCTTCTTTGCACAATCTTTCTAGATCATCCAGTGTCCTGGGTCCTCTCTTATGCACTCTTCTCTTTAGCTCGCCCCACAGGTTTTCGATTGGGTTGAGGTCTGGGGACTGAGATGGCCATGGGAGGACCTTGAGTTTGTGACTGCTGAACCACTTTTGTGTAGATTTTGCCACATGTTTTGGATCATTATCCTGCTGAAAGACCCAATGACGACCCATCTTCAGCTTTCTGGCAGAGGCCATCAGGTTTTTATTTAAAATATCCTGGTACTTCAAAGCGTTCATAATGCCATGCACCCTAACAAGGTTCCCAGGGCCTTTGGAAGAGAAACAGGCCCACAGCATCACAGATCCTCCACCATACTTCACGGTGGGCATGAGGTGCTTTTCGGCATACTCATCTTTTGTTTTACGCCAGACCCACTTAGAGTGTTTGTTGCCAAAAAGCTCAATCTTAGTCTCATCTGACCAAAGCACACGATCCCAGTTGAAGTCCCAGTACCGCTTAGCAAACTCCAGACGTTTACGTTTGTGAGTGTTAGTGAGAAAAGGCTTTTTCCTTGCATGCCTCCCAAACAGCTTGTTGGCATGTAGAGAGCGTCTGATGGTTGTTTTGGAGACTCTGTGACCCCAAGATGCCACTCTTTGATGCAATTCTGTGACGGTGAGCTTGGGAAATTTTTTTACTTCTCTTACCATCCTCCTCACTGTGCGTTGTGGCAAGATAAACTTGGGACCTCTTCCAGCCTTGTTTGTCACTGTTCCAGTTGTTTTAAACTTCTTAATGATTCCTCTGACTGTAAATACCGGCAAGTTAAGGCGAGTGGCTATTTTCTTGTAGCCATTGCCTGACTTATGAAGGTCGACACACATCTGCCTTACTTGAATGGTGTGTTCTCTTGTCTTTGCCATGTTGACAAATGGGTAAGAGAATTAGGCCTCTGTGTCACGTCATATTTATACCCCAGGGAAACAGGAAATCATGAATTACTAATTAAAAGTCCCTAGATACCCTGACCAACCTTAGCAACTACAGAAAAATATATAAAAAAAAAAAAAAATTAATTTTTCAGAGGAATTGTTAGGGGTGCCAATAATTGTGGCACACATGATTTCAAGTTTTTTTTTTTTCTAAATGTATGATTTTTTTTACCACCAAAGTTATGTACTTAAATGAAAGGTTGGATTTTTCTCTTTTTTTGCATTTGGGTTCTATGTTGTTTAAAAAAAAAGGAGAATTTTTAGAAGTCCACGACCACATCTTAAACAGGGGTGCCAATAATTGTGGAGGGCACTGTATATATGAAAAAATCAGTAAAGAAAAGAAAAGAAATTGTGACCTTTAAATGAGAGCGCTGGAGAACCCGGAGGATCTGAAGGAAGCAGAATGAATAGTTGCTTGTTAAAGCTTTAATATTTCCACTGAGAGCCGGTGAGGGCAAGTGGTGTGTTTGTAATACCTGGGCTTGTTAAAGCAGAGTGCACTTTCTGCAAACACAATTATTATTTCAAGTTTAAGTGGAAATGTGTTTGTGTCAGACCACCGAGAGACCCCGTGTCATCCTTTCACAATCAGTCTTAAAGAATAATCTGTGCTTCATACAGACACTTCAATCCAACTAATGCCTTCATGGTATTAAAGATCCGTGTGCATTGCGTTCATATGTTTTTTGATTCGCAATCGTAAAAACAGAACGTGAACTGCGATGCTTTCGTTTCTTTTTAGATTTAATATCAAAACCAGAAGGAGGTCTCAAAAAAGAGAAAATGTATCAATCTTCTTTATTTGGTGTAGCGATCAAATTCTGATCATGGATTCAGGCTCTGATGGAGCCGTAGATCAGTTATTTTACATCCGGTTTGTTTAAGAGTCCCACAAACCCAAATTTTGTCTTTTATAGTTTTTAAGTGACAAATTTTCCTTTTGTTTCTAAGCAACACATTCAGTATTGTAACGGTATGAAGATTTACTTTGACCAAACAAATCGCTAAATGTCCAGATGTTTCACATTATTTCAATTGAAAAATCCCCTTTTGGCTTATTTTGAGCTGCTGATAAACGAGGAAAAAGATAGAGAGAGAGAAGGTTGGATGGTGTGGAGATGGTGAAGCAGAAAGTGGATAGAATTAGTAAGAAGGAAGAGAGAGCAGTGATTAAGAGGATGAAGAGTGGAAAGTCGGTGGGATCAGATGACATACCAGTAGAAGATGGAGTGGTGAGATGGTTTGGACGTGTGCAGAGGAGGGACATGGGGTATATCAGTAGGAGTATGCTGAGGATGGAGCCACCAGGAAGGAGGAAAAGTGGTTTGAAAGAGGCAGGTGTAAGGAGGACAGAGGGGTATGAAGACAGATGATCCGCTGTGGCGCCCCCTAATGGGAGAAGCCGAAAGAAGAAGAAGCCTGAAGAACAGTTTTACACACTCTCAGCATCATTCAGCTGAAACACTGCCATGCTGCTTGTAAAACCTGCCATTGATCTTCTTCTATAGTTGGAGATTTCTTTCTTTCTTGTGATGCAGTTCATCCCAGAGCGGTTCAGTAGGATTGTTAGGTGTTCCATCAAAGATATCTCTCCAGACGACCCTCTAATTAATGTTTAGAGAGCTTTGGACATATTCGTAGCTTCGGCTCATCGTCTTGTTGGACGGTGAAGTCGGTTCTAATGAGCCGCAGTCCAGACGGAACTGCATGGTGATGAAGTATGGACCGAGAGCCATGTTGGTTCAGGATTTCTTTTACTTTCAAGTCTCCAACCTTCCCTGCTCCAAAACAGCCCCAAACCATGAAGCTCCGTGTGTGAATGTGGGGGTGAGGGAGTCTGATCACATCTTCTCTAATGTTCTCTGTTTTATGAGTTCGGTTCAATTCCTGTGTGTTTTTGGCTTTTACAGTGTTTATTGAATAGAAACGCTAGTCACCATATATATTAGAATTTACAGTATCAGCAGTTTGAACTTTATACAATTCAGTATACAGTGAAATGGAACAATGTTTCTCGAGAAACCAGGTGCTACATAAGGTTTGCTAGCAGCATGTATTGCTACAAGACAACACAGTAACACAATGCAACACCGAGCAGAACACAGAGCTCAGAGTGAAGAATGTGCAAAGAAATTGTCTTTATAATAATAAATACTGTACACACTCGAAACTTGCCCTTCACTCTTCTGAAAATGTGCCTCATCATCAGCGCATGTCGTACGTATCCTTCTATAAACACATAAATCTTATTAAGTGGTGAACGCCCCCCGTACTCGGTGCGAACGTCCCACTCAGAGACACCGTTGAAGGGATACATCATGATTAGTGTTGCTCATTTGCAAGACTTGCTTAGCTGGGCTTTTTTTTCCCCTCAGAACGTGCGCTAGGTCATTAGTCTTCTTCCAACAAGGACAATCAGTCAGTCGTGTCCTGATTTGTAGTTGATTTTTTTTTTCCTCGTCCGTGCGAGATTTCACCAATTCTCCTGCACGTCGTATATATACACGTGATGCCAAATATATAGAAAAAAAAAAAGAAACACTCATAGGAAGTGGCGCATGTCTACATTTCTGACTTAATATTTTATAATGAACTGAATTTAGGTACAACACACACACACATATATCCACACACACAAACAGCAGCTGAGGAGAAATCTAGGGCATTACAAATGGCTCACAAATGAGCACATTTCTAAAAAAGTCAGCAAAAGGAAATAAAATGCTCCGTGTTTCAGTCGACCTGAAAAGAACATTTGCACAGGAAACAGCAAGACATCAGCAAAAAATCACAAAAACACCTGTCGACATTTCTTCCATTCAAATCACACACACGGGTCATTCCTAATGTATTTATAATGCATTATAACCCTATATTATAATACCTAATTCTCATTGACCAAGTACACTTCATGGCCAAAGGTCTGTCTACACCTGAGCTTGATTTGTGTCTCTTTTTGAACATCTCATTCACACAACGAGTCCAGATTTCAGGTTATAATCATTTCCACTCATCTGGGAAGATGTTCCACAAGATTTTGTAGATATTTCTTTTTTATTTTGTGGAGATTCATTCAGCCGCAAGGGTATTGATGTAGGTGACTGGGGTGCAGTCAGGGTTCACAGTCACGCTCAATAGGGTTGAGGGTCCGAGCTTTACGGCAGGAGATCTTCCACTCCAACCCATGTATCTTCATGGAGCTGGGTTTGTGCACAAGGGCATTGTCATGCTGGAACAGGTTTCGGTCTCCTAGTTTGAGTAAAGGGAATATTTCATGGTACAGCATCCATAGACATCTGATTTCATTGTGTGACTTTAATTCAGTGGGAAAACTTCTCTCTGATGTGATGAAAAACAGGCAGGAACGTCGAATTTACTAAAACTCTTTATGGGCACAAATACACAAAAAATCAAGTGGAACATCTTCCCAATAGAGTGGAGGATATTTTAAGGGTAAATAGAGGCTCAGTGTGGAACAGGATGATCAAAAAGTACGTACCCAATTGATGCTGGAACTGTCGGCTATCGGCAAAAATCCTTACGAAAGGTTTTTCTGGCTTTCAATCCGCTGTGATTACGAGAGCGACCTCTAGTGGCGAATCACTTTTACACGCGGGACTGCACGCTGCACAGAGAGCGTTATAATATTTTTTATTTATAATTTTCATCATTTACTTATATATTTTTTAGTTTTTTTCCTTTAGCACATTTTCATGATTCAGAACTGTATTATTTTGTATTTTTGTAATAAAAATTCAGTACTATTTGACATGGAGTGTTGGTTTTTTAGTTTTTTTAATCCAGTATTCATTTTCAAAACTAACCACTTATCAGCATGTCCGATCCAAACCAGCTATCGCTCACTAATAACTATCTTATGGTTGGGTGTCCACAAACTTTCACCTCTACAGCATATGTTTGCGTAATGAATGCAGAGTTAATGGGAGGTTCATAGGAAGAACTTTTGATTCTGTTTCGAAACTTTTCATGCAAAGAATCGAAGATGCAAAGATTCTTCGATGCGGCGTCTCTGGAGTTATTAAACCGTGACGAGCGCCGACTTCAAACTTTACTTCTGAATAAATGAGAATTGATCGTGTTGTTGGGTTTTTTTTTTAACAAACGCAGCTTTATTTCGTTTTTGAAAACGGTGCTGAGTTTCAGAAGTGAGATTGTGGAGATGTGAGAGTCGTCTGTGCAGCTGTCTAGTCCTGACTAAAGCCCTGAAAAATCCCTTCCTTTTCCCCAGACGTCACAATCCTTTGCAAATATCGACGCTCTGGCCGCGATATCCTGCGGGTTGTTTCGGCTCCGGTGGTGGCTTTGATGGAGCCTCCTTCAAATATGGATTTGTTGTGTCCCAATTTCACAGAGAAGAAAAAAAAAAGCTGCAAGATTGATGGAGACTCGTATTCTTGTGGGAAGCTCTCTTCTTGTCGAGGAAGCTGTTAGCCGCTAGCCAGCAGCCTGTGCAGCGTTTCTTCCCCAGAGCTGTGTGTGAAAGCATCGGAAAAAAGGTCACTTGTAGAGTAATTAAGCACAAAGCGCACGGCTACCCAGTGCTGTATTTCTCCTCAGAGGGAATGGATTTCAGCAAACAAAGCAGCGTGATACCAAACACACACATTACACTTTATATTTACATCCACAGGCTTCAGATCAAACCACATTTATTTACCACCATAACATAGAAAAGTTTCACTGATGGGTTTATTTACATGATGATGAGGATGATGATTATGTTAATGATCATGGTGGTAATCGTGGTGATGAAGCTGATAGCAACGAAGATGATAGGGATGATGACGACAATGGTGATGATGATGATGATGAAGATGATGAAGATGAGGATGATGGTGGTAATAATGGTGATGGTGATGTTGACGATGATGCACATCTTTCTACAGTGCATATAATAAACAGCACAATAATTATTACTTTATAAATAATGATTTATCATTAATTTCTTATGAACAAATAATAAATAAATTTTTTTATTAATTTATTCAGATTTAATATATTAATTATTTTTTTTTATATACTACATCAATGATATTAAAATAATCTGTGTTCTTTATATCTACATATTGTATTTATTTATTTATTAAAATATTTATGATGCAATAGATTTTGATTTTATATTTACAATAATCGAACTCCTAAAATTCACTAGCTTCCTGTGTTTGTATTTATGCTTAGTACAGATAAATAAACAAATAAATAAATAAATAAATAAATAAATGAATGAATCAATAACAGTGGCGTGTGCTATTTTTAAAGGCGTATCTTTCTCCTGCCTATATGTTGCGGCGTGTCTCCTGGCCTCCACTGGGCGGGCTGTTGTAGAGCGAGGGTCAGGTAATGGTGCTCCTGTTGATCAACACACTCCATGAGCTTTGTGTGGGAGGCGGCGATGCTGCACAGGGTCTCAGCGTAGGAGGATGAGAATAAACACGATTCAAGAAGTTCACTTACACAAGCGAGCGCTGACATTCGATCTGACGAGTCTCCATGAAAGGAGGATGATAGATAAACGTGGAGCTTAGGGAGGATCTGGCAACGGGCCGCATGAGCGGAGTCTACTTTACAGCAGTGTGAAAAACGCTAACGATGGTGACGATGATAATGATAACAGTGATGATATGTAATGAATATATATATATATATAATAATCTATAATGTAATATATTTTACAAAATTATGTTTATATGTTTGTTTGTTTATTTATTTGTTGCTGCTGTTTTATTTTTTTAGCTGATGCTCGACTGCAAAAAATTCAAACGTTTTAATCTCCTGAAAGCTTTTATCACTTCCCACTCACATCTAAAAAATTTTTTTATTTTCCTTTATAATTGTGCCACTCAGTGAAAAGTGGGAAGAAAGTGGTGCATTATATGCTTTAGTAAAGTCAAGCGTCGAAAGTGTATTTTTTTCTGTTACATATTACAAATAAATAAGTTCAAGTTGGAGGCCCACAGACGTACAGGATGTCTATGGATGTCGTGGCATTACATTTTCCCTTGAACTACAACTAGAAGACCCAAACCTGTAAGACAGTTAGGGCACACTTAACCAGAATGGCTACCACAACATTTTGCAGTGATAAAATCTCATCTGTTGGGACCATCATTTGTTTTCCAACAAGACAATGACCCCAAACACACCTCTAGGTTATGTACGAGCTATTTGTTCAAGAAAAAAAGAGGGATGGAGTGCTGCATCAGATGATCTGGCCTCCAGCTGAATCCAGGTTAGATGGTTTGGGGAATGTCTTAGACCAGAAGTGAAGGAAAAGCAGCCAACAAGCACTCAACAGCTTTGGAAACTCAAAGCTAAAGGTGGCTACTTAGAAGAATTTAAAATATCAAACGTACATAAGTCCATACGTGTTTTTTTCATAGTTCAGATGTCTTCAGGAGGAGAATAAGAAAGTGTGTCCAAACCTTTGACTGGTACTAAGTGTGTTTATATAACTACACAGTATATACTTTTCCAATCGCCCAATTGTTTTACAACAGTGTGTTGTGTTAATATTCACCTTAAAACTCAGAACGAGGAAGAACTGTGATCTTGGTGACTTTGACCATGGCTGCTTTTAGAAACTGCTGATCTCTGAGAATTTCCACACAATTCAGTCTCTAGAGTTTGAACAGAACGCTGAGATAAACAAACAAAACCCCACATCTGTCCTGATGCAGAAGGTCAGAGGAAAATAGTCTGACTTCTTTGAACCAACAAAAAAAGCTACCTCAGATACCCACTTTTCTCCTACATGGCAATCAGAGAAGCATGACACAGAATGCTGAAAACCTTCAGGTTCTGTCCACATGGATGTGTTTGAACATGTCGATTTTTCTCGAAGTTTTTGACCTCCACACTTCGGCTACATCTTCAATCATTTCCCAAAAGTTGCTCATCCATGCCGAAACGTCTGAAAACGCTCACGTCCCTGTACTGCGCATGAGCAAAACGTGAGACCCGCATCATTTCCTCCCTCCCGTTCGCACTATCGAGGATAGCCGAAGTCTTCCTCTTCTTCTTCTTTCCGCTGCTCTCATTAGGGGTCGCCACCCTTTTCTTCACTTCTCTAACACACTCTTCATTACTTTGAACTGTTGACCAGAGGTACCAAAACTCCTCCACGTTCTCCACCTCTTCTCCCTGCAACCGCACTCCACTGCCCTCCCTCTCATTCACACACGTGTACTCTGTCTTACTCCTACTGACTTTCATCGAGGACCAGCAAAGTCACGTGACCAAAACATGCGTCATCGTTTTCAAAAGCCTTCGTTTTCACAGTCTTTATTTACAGTGTTTTTCACAGTCCTGGTCTTGTTCAATGAAAGTAAAACAAGGTGGCGGATGATGTATGATAGCGGATGTACGTTCACTGGAAAAATCTCTAGCCTGTTTTTATGTCCGTTAAAAATATCTCAATTCAACATCAATTCAAAAGAAGCAGAATGTGAATAAATGGCGGGCTGAAGATTTCTATGTTTTGAGAATGATTGTTCTGGACGAGCAATTTAAAAAAAAAAGTGTAGGCGGAGAACGACTTTGGTCTATTCGGATTGATGTGGACGCAGCCCGAGGCTGATGGGATACAACAGTAGGAGATGACATCAGGATCTTCCTCAGTCAGCCAGAAACAGGATTCCGATGCTAAAACAGACTTTTTTAATCTTTAGCTCTCATTCTGCGTGAACGCTAACCGAAGCTCTGTCTGTCGCTGCATGCGGTCCGAACAAAGAGACGGATCAGAACCTCTGACAGTGAAGATAAATGGGAACAGGTTGTGTAGTTAGGAGTTAGGAACGCATACGGGAACTCGGACAGGGATTTTATTTTATTATCCGTCTCGTTACTGAGATTTGCGATCGTCCGCGTTCTCATTAACTCACTGTTTCACCGATTCTCTCGTCACTGACCTTTCGCCTGTATAATCGTTCGTGTCTCTCGGATATCTGTTGCAACTCGTTTTCAACTTAAAAACTGTTGCCTAGGAGACAGTCGATAAACACTCGGCTCTTGCCAATCCTGTAATTAATGAATTCACAAGAAACAAGGAATCTTCTGGACAAAGGAACACAGAAACTCATTATCTCATTAATCATTATCTCATATCACATAATAATAATAATAATAATAATAATAATAATAATAATAACAATAACAATAAAAAGAAGAATACAAAGGATCATTATTGTCATCAGAAGAACAACATGCGAAGAAGGAAGAGGAGGAGGAGGAGAATCATCATAGTCACCGGATGAAGAACAACAACATAAGAAGACGAAGGAGGAAGAAGAAGAACAAGAGAGGGATTGTTATCAAAAGAAGAGTAGCGACAAAAACATAAGAGGCCAAAGCAGGAGGAGAAGAAGAATCAACATCAGAAGAAGAAAAAGAACAACATAAGAAGGAGGTGGACGAGAAGGAGAAGAACAAAAAGAAGAAGAACAAGAGAGGGATTGTTATCAGAAGAAGAGTAACAAAAACATAAGGGAACGAAAGAGGAAGAGGAGAAGAAGAATCATCAGAAGAAGAAAAAGAAAAGGAACAACATAAAAAGAAGGAATGAATAAAGGAGAAGAAGGATATTTAATTTCATTCTGTTAATATTATTCATCATCTATAATCTTTTTCCACCGTTTCTGTGGACGGTGTTGAGATTTTGGCCTCAGACTGAAACTGCACTATTTATATAAATACGTTTATTGTGGTTTTATTGTAATAAGCGAGATGGAGTTTGTGGTTGGACATACATCAGAGAGATGAGAGTTCGAGGATTTGGCATTTGATCCGTTTCCTCAGCCGAAAATCAGACGCTAGCAAACAAACCGAGTCGGTGTAAGGCTGCGGCTTTCTTTAATCCAAGTCCAAACTTTCAGATTTTCTCAAATGAGAAATAGACTATAAGGAAATAAAGTATTGGGACACCAGACTTTTCTAGCCTATGAAGTTCTTCCTCAAATTTTTACCACAAACTTAAAGACACACAATTGTGTAGGACGTCTTTGGATGTGGTAGTATTAGTATATTTTCCCCATCACTTGAACTCAGAGACCCAAACCTATAGAACAAGAAAGAGATAAAAGTAAGCCTTTTTTTGTCAAATGTACATCAGAGCTCAGTGAAATTCAGAGGGTTAAGGGCCTTGCTTAAGGGCCCAAGAGTGGCAGCTTGGTGATATCAGGGCTTGAACCCACAACCTTCTAATCAAGAAAGCCAAAGCCTTAACCACTGACTCACCACTTCCTCATATAACAATAACAATAATAATAATAAAAGTAATAATAACAACTATTATTATCAATATTATTATTATTGTTATTATTTGTAATATTATTATTGGTGAGTAAGGATTTCTTCCCTGGAGGCCGATTCATCTGGCCTACAGGGATCTAATCTGGCTGACCAGGTGGTGTCATTTGCATACTTGATAAAGATGTTGGAGTTATGCAGAAAAGAGAAGCACAGTCATTGGTGAAAAGGGAGTAAGGTAGTGGGCTCAGAACACAGCCCTGTGGGATGCCAGTGTTCAGAATGAGGGTTAAGGATACCTGTTTGCCAAACCTAACAGACTGAGGACTACTGGTGAGAAAGTCCAGAATCCATCTGCATGTAGAGATGAAGATATATAAGAAGAAGGAGGAGGAGGAGCAGAACATCAACACCAACATAAGAAGGAGATGAAAAAAGAAAAAGAACCATCTGAAGAAGAACAACAACCAAAGAAGGAATAGGAGGAGGAGGAGGAGGAGAATAATCGTCGTCATCAGAAGAGGAACATCAACAGCATAAAAAGACAAATAGCAACATTTCTTAAGAATAAGACGAATCATCATCATCAGAATAATAACAACAGCAATGTAAGAAGAACAAGAAATAGGAGCAGCAAAAGAATCATCATTGTCAGTATAAAAACATAAAAAAGAAGGAGAAGAAGAAGAAAAAAAAAGGAGACGAAGGAAAAGAAGCGTTTTCTTTTTTGATTTTTGTTTTTTTAACACAATCAATTACTGCCTCCCAAAAAATGACTCATAGACTGTCAGAACAAAAGAAAGAAAATAAAATGTATAAAGCCAAAAAAAAAAATTTGACGTAAAGAAATGATTAGATAAGAAGAAAAAGAAAAAACATCTGACCTGAACAGAATTGGTGTTTGTGAGGAAACGCTTTCGCACTGCAGGACACTTCAGTACACTCCAGAAAGAAAAAGGTCACCACGCTGCATCAGCTTTTTAGTGTGTCATGTTTAACGTAGGAACTTTCATCCAACGCACTGAATCCCAGAAAAAAAAGAGAATTAAAAAGGGAAATTGATGTTTTTTCCACACTCTGAGCTGTGGGAGGTTCGGCTCAGCCGGAAGCCGCCTCTTATTAACCCGTGAAGGCGTCTCGCTGCGCCGCTCCATCGTTAACTTCGAGCTCTGGCTTTCCTGCAGATCGTAGATAAGTGGAGACGATGTGGAAAGGTCAGGAGGGATGGGGAGGCATAGTGGGAATTGCCACCACCTCCAGAGATGCTAAACGGAGCATGAATGACTCGTGGAGTTCATGAATCTTAGTCTTGACTTGATGGATATATTTATACATTATATGCAGAAACGTTTGTGGACACCTGAGCAAGATTCATATGTGCTTTTCGAACATCTCGTTCTGTCTCAGTCCCCATTTGCTGTGACCTCCACCCTGCTGGGAAGATGTTCTACTAGAACATTGTGGAGATTTGTGTTTACCGTAACGCCGGGTACTGACGAGGGGGAAGGAGTAATAAAATATTCCACTCAAGTAAAATTACTGTTCAATTCTTTAAACAAAACATAAATAAAAGTAATACTTTAGATTTTAAATATACAAAAAAAAAAAAAAAAAAAAACTAAATCACAGTATCGTATTGAATAAATGTGAATCGTTCATTTCCACCTCTGGTTAATGATGTAGGTGAGGAGGCCTGGGATCCTGCCAACATGAAAAATTCATCCCAAAGGTGTTCAATTGGGGTTATAGCTTGAAACAAGAGATCTTCCACCCCAACCCATGGAAAGCAGATCTTCATGGAGCTGGATTTGTGATGATGGAATAGGTTTGAAGGATCTAAGATGTCCAAAGACAATTGTGTGCCTCCACATGTGCACAAGTTTTTTGGGAAAAAACCCACATAAGGCTGGAAAAGGCAGGTGTCCCAATACTGTTGCCCATATAATGTATTGTGTGTGAGACACTTTGTACATTGTGCACAAAGTGATGTAAAGGAATACTTTCTGCGTGAAATTTCTTCATATATCATAGTGAGATGTTTTCTACAGAATCATAATATCATATTAAACCGTTCCCTTTGTGCTGATTCCGAACAGCCTGAAACAACCTGTGCTTCGAAATCAATTTAGACTTCTTTCATCAGCTAATAAATATTGGAGTCGTAGCCTTTTGGAAAAGTTTCATCTTATTTCTCGTTACTGCTCCGCGAAATCCCGACAAACGGAAAGGAAATTTATCCCAAAAAAATAAAAAGCCAACACGCTTTGGTGCTTCTTCCGCGTGTAATGAACAGAGAGGGGGTCAGGCGTAAGCCGCTCGCGTTCACTTTGAAGTCTCGCCGTACGAGCCGAGCGCTAAATTCGATATCTACACGCGTTTGTCTCAAAGCTGGAAGCCGGAGAAAATTCGCCTGTCCTGCTTCAGAGGACAATCAATCTTATTACGGAGTTAAAAAGCCTTTCTTTTCCACCCTATTTCACCTTGAAGTGTTTTTTTTTTCTTACTCTTCGTTTTTATTAAGAAGAATGGAACAGATTCCGCACAGGTTATAAGTTCCCGAAGTGAAAAATCTCAAGTTTGACTTTTTGCCTCTCGCACAAATTACCTTGTAACCTTGTACCAATTAAGATATCAGAATCTATCTCTGAGGAAGGAAAAAAAACGCCTCGAATTCATTATTCCTCTCGGTGTTACGCCTAATTATTTAAACACTATTTTGTTTTTTTCATTTCATGTTTAGAAGAACTCGCGCGAATGCTAACACGAAACCCCGGGTTTTATTAGCTGTTGGGTTTATTTCGGTATTTCAGAAACGGATCACGGTGTCGAGTTTTTTAACAAGTTCGCACAGCTTAATGTGTAAAAAAAAAAAAAGACACAATACCTCGTGCAAGTAAAATTTGCCAGAGGAGGACTGGACGGCTTCAGGCGCAGAGGTGGAAATTAATGAATCACGTTTCTGAAATTGAGTGGGATTTTTTTGTGTACTTCTACTTTTCAAAGTCGGCGTTAGTCCTTTTCTTTAAGTATGTTTTGTTTGATGTATTATATTTAACCACATTTTAAATCATATCCGTTACTGATTAAAAAAATAATAATAATAATAGAAGGCGGGAAAAAATCGCATCACAGAAACTTCGCCACTGATTAAATGAAGGACTGAAAGCAAAATGACATCAAATCAAAGGTTATTCAATGTAACTGTGATTCTGCTTTTCCGATTTTTGTCATAAGTGAAATTATAACAGGAGATTTTGGTTGTTGTTTTGCTGCGAAAGTTAAAAACTTACATTAGACATGGACTGTAGTGGTTTTTTGTTGTTGTTGTTGTTGTTGTTGTTGTTATTAAACTTAACTTTGTAAAAGTGTGAAATCAAAAATAATACATTGAGATTTATATCTCCTTGTTCCATTTATACGGCCTTCCGCTTTTACAAAAAAAGTAACTCTGTAAATCTGTCAGGGATCCACCAGCCACACCTTCACTTAACCCACCTATCACTTCAAGCAGCTCTCCAACAGACTAATCATCTACACCTGGAGCTCATCAGCCTCCAGGCTTTATAACCACCGTTCCTCACCAAGCACATCGTCCGTTCTACAGTTTAGGCTGAAGAACATGACTACCCAAGCTACCTTCACTCCGTGTATTAGTTTGGTTTCTA
The DNA here is from genome assembly GCA_039877035.1 of Silurus lanzhouensis. Classification (NCBI taxonomy): domain Eukaryota; kingdom Metazoa; phylum Chordata; class Actinopteri; order Siluriformes; family Siluridae; genus Silurus; species Silurus lanzhouensis. The sequence goes on along the minus strand of JBCEWE010000457.1, from coordinate 8,346,354 downwards.
AGTATCGGGACTCTGTTTAGCTTTTTGAGCTTCTGTCATATCGTTGTGTTTACCAGGATTATCTACACCAAGTCATTGTCTCTGGTTTGCCGTTTTCTGCTTTTGCCCTGTGGTTATTCATTAAAACTCGTTTACTGAACTTTGGTTTCCGGCACGTTCTTCCGCCTGACAAAATCTTAATTGAGGGACTTTTTTTACGTTTACTTGAGTGGATTTTTTGACTGGTAACCTTACTTGTACTTCAGTAAAATTTCATTGAAGTAACAGTACTTTGATTTTTTTGGGCTACAGAATATCCACTCTTTACAAACGTGATGAGCAGAAAAGCATTTCTCAGGCTCACGTGACACACTTTTTGGTCTTTTCATTTCCTGTTAAGAAGAATTTGCAAATCACCAATCAGAAGTTAGGAAGAATTTTTACTTAAATGTTAAATGAACCACCAAATCTTTATTTTTTATTTTACCAAAACATTTTTCTACAGTCCAACTGGCTGGAATTGGCTCTAATTAAACTGTAAGCAGATTTATGGCCAGCCAAAAAAAAAAAGCCATGGTTTCCTCAGACTATAAGGAACGATTGCTAAAATGTTTAAAACGGATCATAATTTCCACCGCCCACCGTTCATCAGCGTTTAAATGTCTGCTGAGCGCATTTCTGACTGCGCTGCAACGTCCTTATGACCTGTTAACGACTGTATTTATTGACAGCAGTTCTCTCAAGTCTATAAAGCCGGTGCATGATATGGATTTCAGACTAGCGATTTACTGAAGGAACAGGGCTGAGCAGCTAATCACTGGACTGATTAGCGCTAATGACGGGTAGTTAAGGGACGCACAGAGACATCCTGTGTGTTTAACGTTTTCATCCAAAAAAATAAAATCACTGAAGAAGCAAACGATGCTGCGCAATCTGTGCCTTTAATGAATTTATCTCTCTGTACGTTATTGAGGAAAAATCTGATCTACAATGATTAAGTTGTTGGTATCTGATGGGGTTTTTTCAGGTATTTCAGAAGCAGATCTTCTGGGTTTCTCTACACAGAACAGCCCTTTATGTAGCATACTATATATTAAAGATAAATGACCAGATTGAATAAGACTGACTGATAGAAAACAATAATTTGATAAGAGATTTATTACTATGAGAAGGTTGAGAAGAGCCTGGAGAGGTGGAGGTACGCGCTGGAGAGAAGGGGAATGAGAGTCAGTAGGAGTAAGACAGAGTACATGTGTGTGAATGAGAGGGAGGGCAGTGGAGGGGTGCGGATGCAGGGAGAAGAGGTGGAGAAGGTGGAGGAGTTCAGGTACCTGGGGGTCAACAGTGCAGAGTAATGGAGAGTGTGTTAGAGAAGTGAAGAAAAGAGTGCAGGCAGGGTGGAGTGGGTGGAGAAGAGTGATAGCAGGATCTAACAATAAAAAAAAGTTGCTAACAATTTGTGTATGTTTTTGCGATACAGGTCTTAAATTTAATTCCTAATGGTCTTAAGTCTTCAGTTTGACTTTGTGAAACCTGCAGAATCCCTGTAACCACTGAGTCAGCACTTCCCCTGTGTAGAAAAACAAAAATTTATTTTCTTCTAGATCAACCGCAAAGCTAGTAATCCTTCGTTCTCTTGATTCATTCACCATCAACACTATAGCATACTGTAGCTCCTCCAGACTTTTTTTGGGAGCTACAAGGAAAGCTGCAAGCTGCTCAAACCACAGGAGAACCTACAGCAATTGTAACCCAATCTCAGAACCATGGTTTCTTTGATTTTTCTATGATACCTCCAAGTACAACTACTTTAGGCGTGTGAAAACATGTCAATGTCCAAAAAAAACCTTTAGGAACACGTGTATTTAAAAAGTGGGCGGATTGGTGTTTTCATTGAGTTGATGTGGAATGAAATTCATTGCCCTTGTAGATGTGATATAGATGTGCTGGATCAAGTGCTTCTTTCATCAGTCCTTGTTTTCTATACCTGCAAAGTTAAAAATAATTAAGTCTTTTTAATATTTCAAAATTCAAAGTGCATCACTGTGATCTGTCAATCGAGCTCCTATAATCCACATGGTCACATTTTCTTCCAGACAAACCCCACCCCCCCACCCCCCCAGGCCTAAAAAAAAAACATTTTCACGCACATGGTTTTGACTTTGTTTCGCTGTACAGCTGTCAGTGTGGAACTTGATTAAGCCGTCAAAAGAAACAGAAGCAGAGAATCAAAGCTAAGCGATTAAAATGCTCTGGAGTGTCCGAGATGATGAAACTCTGAGAAAAAAAAGGGGGGGCTTTTATTTGGCAGGAAACCGAAGCTTTAATTCAATTCAATCAGCCACGTTCCCAGGAAGTATGAAGAAAAATCACATTTCACCTGTTCCTTGTCTCGTAGCGAGCTTTCTGTGGAATAAAAGAATCGTTTGCTAAATAAATTTTCCGAAAGCAGAATGTGTGTTTGTTCACGCTCTGAATCTCATTACCGCTACGAAGACGGACCAGGAAGTGTGGAGCTTTAGTCGGATTAGCATATCCTTATTACCGTGGCGCATTCATGTGTCATTGCACGTGTAATGAGTCGCTTGTTATTGAGCCTCGAGGCCACCTGTAGACCGGGATGTCCGCGTTGTCCGCGTTGTTGGTCAGTGCTGACGCGGCGCAGATTCTCCTGCTGTGGGAAATCGTGTTGCATTAGATTAGCGTCTGGCTGGACAGCGCGGATGAAGTGGGACCGCTCGTAATCACCCAGGAGGCAGGTGCACATCAGAACTCGCACCTGCTCAGAGAGAGCGTGCCAGGGACTTTCTGCTTGGAATATGCACACACACACACACACACACACACACACACACACACACACACACACACACACACAAACACCACAAGTGACAGGTATGAATTACGCCATACACTTCTCCTTTATGGCTAATCTTTTAATGTTCTATTGAGGGTTTAATGGCAGAATTACATACACCAGGCCTTAGATCGGACATCCCAGCCAGGTCTTAGATCGGACATCCCAGCCAGGTCTTAGATCGGACATCCCAGTCTACAGGTGGCTGCGAGGCTCAATAACAAGCGACTCATTACATGTACAATGACACATGAATAGTACACAAGAGGGTGGAGTAACAACACCAGTATGTCTGGCTGAAATGCACAATAATGGGAAAACCATCATAAGATTGGTGCAACTTTTCGAACATCCCATTCCATCCCCATTACTTGTTAGAATAACTGAAGTTCCTCTGGGAAAATGTTACACTAGATTTATAAGTGCTTGTGGAGATGTGTGCTCATTCAGTCCCCATGGTGTTAGTAATGTCAGGTACTGATGAAGGTGAAAAGGTCAGGAGGCCTGGGGTCCAGTCAGTGTTTGCCTTCATCCCTAAGGCATTCAGTAGAAATGAGATCAGAGCTCTATAGCAGGCCGCTTAAGATCTTCATGGAGCTGGCTTTGTGCACAGGGGCATTGCCATGCTGGAACAGGTTTGGGTTTCCAAGTTGAACAAACATAAAATTGTGTGCCTCCTGTTTTGTGGTAACAGTTTGGAGAAGAAGCACATATGTAGGGAATCAACATCACTGGGATATATGAAGAAAGATCTCACTGCACTGTAATGTACATGTGACAAGTGTAAAGTTTCTTTCTTTCTTTCTTTCTTTCTTTCTTTCTTTCTTTCTTTCTTTCTTTCTTTCTTTCTTTCTTTCTGTCTCAAAGCAGCTTTACAGAGATCATGTTCCTCCCTTCTTTTAATTCTCTGTGTGGTGTTTGTATTTGCAGTAAATGTCATCATGTCCACCTCACGTCCTCCTGTTATTGCAGTTGACCTCACGATCTCATCTCGCTTTGTTGTCCCCGGAACGCTCCTAACTCTCGCTCGTCTGTGTTTTCCGTCTCCAGGGAGGAGGCCATGATGTCCACACACTTTGAGACAGTAGATGATTTGCTGGCATCATTCGGCCCGGTGAGAGACTGCTCCAGGGACAACGGTGGCTGCAGGAAGAACTTTAAGTGTGTTTCAGACAGACGACTCGATTCCACAGGCTGCATGGTGAGAAGTCGGCTTAAGCCTCCTACTATTCAGAAGAGAGAATAATGAGCAGCTACCATGTTTTTATATCAAATTATTATAAGACCAACTAATAATGATAATAATTATGATAATAATAATAATTTATTACTCACTTTGAATTTAATTCAGTTTGATCTGTAGCGCTTTTAACAAAAGCAGATCAAAGCAAAGCAGCTTTAATGTTAATATAAGCATGTTATGAATATTATAAATGGTAATTATATAAATTATAAAATATACGTTCTTTCTGGAATTTTATTTAAACTTTTTTGAAATTTCTTTGATTATGTTTAAATCTTAAAAAAAAAAAACAAGGTGTTTATTTATTAATTTATTAATTAATTTATATATTTATTTTATTTTTATTGTTTGATTGATAAATATATTAATTAATAAATATTTATTTTATTTATTGTTTGTTTGTTTTTCCAACCCCCAACATTTTTAACAATTTATAAGTAAAATGCTAAATACAATTTTATTAATCTATTACCTACTGATTAATTTTCCATGAGTTAAACTTTCAAAAATCTAAATGTGGAAAATCTAAATGAAATGTGAATATTTAATGGGATATTTGTAAATAAGTGCAGAACGCCACATCAGATCATCACCTCTGTATTAATCCCCTTTGCGGTTTGTCCTTTTTCTTTCCCTTTTTCCGTAATCCTCTCAGAGATCGGAATGAGGTTTTGCTCACGCCGCATTTGTGCAGCCAAAATAATTCACTTTGTGCTTTTTCGGGACTTCTTGAGGACTTTGGAGTGACACTTTTAATCGGTTTAAGGACACGCTAATGCCTGCGCTGTCTCAGTGTCGGGACACGGTACTGCAGGTTAAACCTTTTAGCTGAGTTACATATGAGATGAATTGGGAATTGGGAGAGTTTAGCGGAAAAATCATACACGTAAGTGATGTCACGGCCCGGCGGTCAGTTCAGGGGAGAGCTTTCAAAAAATTAGAGGGGAAAAAGAGAGTAAATTGAACGTATTGGGGGGAAAAAAAAGAGTAAACAAAAACACGTTTAGAGTGGAATTTAATTAGTCTGATAGCCAGGATCCGCTTCGGACATTTAATAGCGAAATATAATGGATTGGATTTGGAAAATTCAATCTTGTATTAAATGAAAGTTTTGGCGAAACTCTTTACGTATGAAAAGATTTGATTGGAATTATTTAATAGAATTCATTATAAGGTAATGTGGTGGTTAATAGCGATAGACATTGATTAAAAAAGGAAAAAGAAGTTATATCTCCTACTCAGTGTTTCATTATTATTTACCCTTCAAATGGAAACCGTGTTATAGTGGAGTGTGTAAGTGCATTGTTTCTGCGTAGGACCTACAGGAAGTGTATTTGTAATTTTATTCAGGAAAGAACAAGATTATGAAGCACACAATTGTACTGGATGTTATTGGATGTGGGAGCATGAAACTTTCCCTTCACTTGAACTCGGAGACCCAAACCTGCTTCAGCATGACAATGCCCATGTGCACAAAGCTCAACTCCATGAACATCTGCTTTTCAAATTTTGGAGCAGAAGATCTCCTGCTGTAGAGCTCCAACCCTCCTCACCTTCTCACCTACATCAGTACCTGACTTTACTAACACCCTGGAAGCTTAATGAGCACAAATTTCCACAGAATCCAGTGGAACATGAGTGCAGATTATTATTAGAGTAAATTGAGACTAAATGAGAATGGAATGAGACGCACATACTAATCTTATGCTCAGTGCTCAATTGAACATACAATTAATTCCTAATACAAATATTTATAGATTTAAAAGAACATTGTTGGATTTTTCTCCTTGATTAGATCACTCTCTTTTAAAGGCATCATGTGCTAACAGATTTGGGAATGTGGGATATCAGAACAAAGCTGCAATTCCAACGATGCCCGTTTTATTATTAATAACCATCCTGAACACCAAATCCAAACCATCGAGTCCAGTATATTCCTCAGACTGATTCTTTGGCATGAATTGTCTGACATCGCCCCGTTATTATTACTCGCTCTGACCAGATAACAGCTGCCAAACATAGGCCAAGCTGGTAAGAGCTGCTCGAGCAGCATGACCAAACCACTTGTGCCAAGCTGCAGCTGGTGGACCAGATGGTGCTGGACGCTTCCCATTTCAAAGATGGTTTACCAGTATGGATGACTCGGCGTGTCGTTTGGCAAATGAAAGTTGATTAGAGTACGATCTCACATGTTCACCTCATACCTGTGTTCAATTTCAATGCACAAAAAAAAAAAAAAAAAAAAAAAATTTTTAATCATTTTAGTATTAAAGTAATGAAAAGTTTCTGGATTTTTTCAAAGGAAATTATATATTTTTTATTTAAATTTTATATATTTTTTAAACTAATAAACGTAATATTTATTATATTATCAATATAATTATTGTTCTTATTATTATTCTTATTATTATTATTAAAATACAAATTGCTATATTTGTATTTTATATTTCATATTTTATATTTCAATAGATATACAATAATAAATATATAAGAATACATTGAATAAATTATATATATATATATATATATAAATTGAAATAAACAATTTATTTATTATTTATAAACAAATTATTTGGTGTTTTATTAATTCTAGAACCTCACAGCATACTTTTTGTCAATTTCTTCCTGCATTTAGTGAAAGTTTTGCAAGCTGCTTTATTATTGAGAAACCACACACTATAAACTTTTAATAAGTATGATATCTTAGTGTAATAATAACACTTGAAAATCCTTCCATAAAACCTGAACAAACTTCTGCTTTAGAAACTCCACCATGTTTATATTTGGTTAAGTTGCTGGCGAAGCACTGATATACTACTACACAAGGATTGTTATATAATTGTTATTGTTATATAATAAATTATTGAGAATCAATTCATTACTAGAAAATTGAAAATGTAATAGAATAAATCAGCGCCTTCCGACCAATCAGGATTCAGCAGTGCTCTGGAAAGGTTACCACTTTCTTGGTTTGATCTTGGTTAGAAGTAGAGACTGTATTTGTCAGATTTTGGATTTTCCACAGTTTCCAAAAAAAAAAAAGAAAAAAAAAAGAAAAGGAACATACAAGACCATCAGTGTGAGATCAGGAAGTCATGAAGTGTAAGTCATGAAGTGGGTGGTGATCTTCCCACCATTTACCCTGCCAGCTTTTCAAAGGAAGCACGGGGTCATGACCTTGTTCTCCATATGCCAAGACCATTTTCTCCAAGTGCTCAGTAATCCTGTCAAAGCTGGACAGAGCTCTGAAGGTCTTGAGCTCCCACTTTCAAGACGGAGCTGCAGAGCTCAAATCGTTTTCTTTGCACATTTGGAGGACTTTCCTTCTACATGAAGGTCTATTTTTCTCAGAGTTATTTAAAGAAAACACTTTGGTATTCAGTTGTTGGAAGATCTAATGTTCATAACTAGGCTACTTTTTTACATTCTTAGATAGTGGGACTTTATTATAAAACACTATCTTGTAATTATGACTTTGTAGTTTTGTTGTCGGATCTTAAAACTAGGGCTTAATATCTCGTAATGATGACGTAATTATATCTTGGATTTATTCCATATTTCATCATGGTTACTCAATATCTTGTAATTACTACTTAGTAGCATAATTAACTCAAACTTATACCTTATAATTTTATAATTGTAACTTGATAATTTATATATATATCATATAGTACAAGATATGAAAAAAGTATTGGGACACCTGATGTTTCCAGCCATATGTGGTTCTTCCCAAAACTTGGAGGAACACAGTTGTGTAGGAAGTGTCATAAAATTTAAAATGTAATTTTTTTTTCGGAAGTGGGAGATCTTCTGCTATAGAGCTCCAAACCTATTAATAAACAATTTTGAAATAAATGTGAACGCTGACTGCACCCCCAGAACCTCCTCACCTCACCTACATCACCATCTGACTTTATTAACACCCTTGTAGCTGAATGAATCTCCACAAATCTAAAGGAACATCTAACCAGAAGAGTGAAGGTTACGATAACAACAAATGGGGACTAAATATCAAATGTAATGTTCAAAAAGTAGATACTGTGATCTTGTATCCACAGACGTTTTGTTTATATAGGGTATGTAAAGTAGCCCCTGGAGATTCTTCTCATTGTTCTTCCAGCTCCTGAAAAATGTTTGTTTTTTCTACAATGGAAAAATTAGATATTTCTAAAATCTTCACAGTTACACTTCAAAATCTAGTGGAACATCTTCTCAGAAGAGTGGAGAATTATTACAACAGAAAATGGAAATCTTGTTTAAGTTAGTGAATTATTTTTTTTTTTTATGAAAGGAATATTACTTAGTGCTGGAAAAAAAAAAGAAAAAGAAATAATGCAAATCGGTTAATTAAAAAGCGCATCTTTGAAATTAGCACATCGAGCCCGGTCGTTACGTTCAATCGCTATGGCAATCACATAAAAAGATGGAACGGCGTCACGATGCGATGGCAGCAGCAGATTGCAGTGCAGGCGTCGTTAGCTTCTTAATGTCGCGGATCACGGCAGGTGGGCTAGCCGAGCTCTGATATGTTTTTAATAGACTTGTTTTCATTTGGCACGCTGCGCTTCTTACGTTTAAATCAGACCCTTAATTGCGGCTCTGTTAGCGGACAAACTGGTCGTGACGAACTTCGACCCTTTCCTGATTTCATTCTGCCTTGTAATGATGAGTATGCAAATTATATTCCAAAAAATAAATAATTAATTAAACAAGCTTTAGGGTCTTTTATTGTTTCTGCTTTGTCATTATGGAGTCTGTAAATCAGGGATCTGAAATCTTTTGTGCATCACTAACCAGCTGCAAAACGGTTTCTTGCAGACCACCTAGTAGGGCATTGTATGGAGGGGTGGATTTAGCAGGCCGTGATGGTCAGCAAGATCTTCTCTGCTGGCCCAAACACTAGCAGAACCAATGACATCTTTCCATAAATATGTCTTAAATAATTCCCAGTAGTCTTGCTTCTTTATTTCATAGCTTTTCTTTCGGTTGCACTGCATCCAGCATTTTATGTTTATGTTAAAGTTTCTATCCAATCAGATTTCAGCCTTCATGTGTTCCAGGGTTGAAAAAGCCATAAGGCCTTTAGAATCATCAGTATGTGCGCCTCGGGCTTCAAATACATAACAAAGAAACAGTCGCTTTAACCAATCAGATTTTTACTTTCGGGGCCGTCTAGCAGGCGTACAGTAATGTCACCATTTTCACATCCTTGGATCGATCGATCGATCGATCTATCTATCTATCTATCTATCTATCTATCTATCTATCTATCTATCTATCTATCTATCTATCGATCTATCTATCTATCTATCTATCCATCCATCCATGCATCCATCCATCCATCCATCCATGCATCCATCCATCCATCCATCCATCCATCCATCCATCTCTTCTATTTTATTGACTATTTTTCTCCTCCACTAAAGAAACCTGTGGGTGATGTTTGTTGAACATGCTGGTTAGTAATTAGATGTGTAGGAATGATGTTTTCTGAAATGGTGCTGTATGTAAATGTGCATTGTGGCCCTTAAAGGGCAAAATGCACAATAAATAATACAGCGACGGCTCTATAGATATTTTCCTCAGAGGAGTTCTTGTAACCCGGTAGTAACTCTTCTACAGCCCAGTAGAAAGACCTCTGCTTCAAGTGACCTCATAAAAATGAAAAAAAGAATGTTTTTCTTTTTTTTTAAAGGAGACTTTAAAATTGCAAATACACTGGGAAATATGAATTTTTAAAAATGAGTTTTAATAATAAATAAATCTGATATATGTTTTACTCAGATCTCCTTAAAAAAGTCCTGAGTGGAAACCATGGAAACGAAACTCAATGAAGTGAAACATCTGGCGCATGTTTGAGTTTAATCTGGATTTAGTCAAGTCAAGTCAAGTCAAGTTTATTTCTATAGCGCTTTTCACAACGGACATCGTCTCAAAGCAGCTTTACAGAATTTAACAGTTAAGGTGAATGATGTGTATTTATCCCTGATGAGCAGCCGTGGTGACTGTGTCAAGGAAAAACTCCCTTAGATGTTATAAGGGAGAAACCCTGAGAGGAACCAGACTCAAAATGGGAACCCATCCTCATTTGGGTGGCATCAAAAGGGCGATCATAGTCTTTAAGCAATACAGAACACTGGAGCGTGAGAACTGACATGAGCACTCTAATGTAAGATTGTGAGTAATGTCCTTTCTACAGTCTTATACAGTCATTTGAGATTATGGAAGCAGGAGCTACTGAGAAACTCATAAAATAGCTCAACAGTTGCGATCATCATAGATCCATGGATTTAAAGAGCATTAAGTTTGTATCTTCTGTACAGAACAGTTTTATTGGGAAAATATGACAAATTCTAATTCATTTCTTTACCAACACTGGAAACAGACAATATATTTATTTTGAATCAGTTTGAAATGAAACACCCATTACGCACTTGTTGCCTTTAAACGTTGTAATTCTGACGCTGTTGTTGCAGAACCTAATGCACGGAGGAGAATGAAGCACAAATTCTCAGTAGACACAAAAAAAAACGAGTCTCTGTTAAAATGAAGCTTGTAACTGATTCCAAACTCCATTACGAGACGTGAAAAGAAAATTGAGCCCATTTACACTTTAAAGAGTTTATTTAGATGTTGGCCTCTGTGGAGGAAGTCAGGATTCGACTGATACACAACAAATATTCAGAGTTCAGCAGATACACAACAGTGATTTAAGGTTCAGCTGATACACAACAACGATTTAGGGTTCAGCTGATACACAACAATTATTTAGGGTTCAGCTGATACACAACAATTATTTAGGATTCAGCTGATACACAACAATTATTTAGGGTTCAGCTGATACACAACAATTATTTAGGATTCAGCTGATACACAACAATTATTTAGGGTTCAGCTGATACACAACAATTATTTAGGGTTCAGCTGATACACAATAATTATTTAGGGTTCAGCTGATACACAATAATTATTTAGGGTTCAGCTGATACACAATAATTATTTAGGGTTCAGCTGATACACAACAAATATTCAGGGTTCAGCAGATACACAATAATTATTTAGGGTTCAGCTGATACACAACAACGATTTAAGGTTCAGCTGATACACAACAATGAATTAGGGTTCAGCAGATACACAATAATTATTTAGGGTTCAGCTGATACACAAAAATTATTCAGGGTTCAGCAGATACACAACAATGATTTAAGGTTCAGCTGATACACAACAATGTATATTTCATAAGCTTAGTACAAATTATAACAGAACACAACACACAAGAACACATCACACATTAACACAACATGTCACAATACACCACAATAGAACAGAACACACATTAACACAACATATCACAATATACCACAAAAGAACACAACACAGAAAAGCAGAAAACACAAAAACACAACATATCACAATATACCAGTATAGAACGCAACACACAAGAACAGAACACAGCGCAAAATAACAAAACACAACAAAACACAGCACACGCAAACGGAATGCACAAGAACACAAAATATCACAATATGCTACAATACAAAACTACACACAAAAGAAGACATCAAAACACACCGCAAAAAAATAAAACACAACACTACAAAACAGACAAGAGAACCTGGCAATACCCCACACAAGAACACAACCCACATCAAAAGAATAAACACAACACACAAGAACACAACACACAAGAACACAACAGAGCTCGGTGTACTGAACCCTGAATGTGATTGTGTGTGAATGGGGAGTTGTGAGAGCTGTGATGTTTGCGTTGTTTTTTGAAATGTAGCGTAGCTCGTGATATTTCATGGCGCTCGGGGCTGCAGTGTTTAACGCGCTGCTGCAGATTTTGTCGTCGAGCTTTTTATTAAAAAACGCCCGGCATTTTCGAGTCAGAATTGCTAATCGATACGAATCGCGGCCTTTCAAGCCGTAACAAGCGTGCCATTGGTATTGACGTTCTGAAATAACAAGTCAATTTGTTCAAAGGTTAGACGGGTCGGTCTGGCAATGGCGTCTCCGTGGTAATACCAGTTTCCTCCCACGTGCACCCGAGAGAAGCCGCACTCTGACTCCAGCCTCGCTCAGCTAGCGCACACAACCTGAAACGCACGCCAGTCCACACTAATTACAAAGCTAATGCTAATGCGCGGCTTGCGAGATGAGTTTACAGGTCAGTTAGAGTTCAACAGAAAGGAGACAATACAACACAACACAACACAACACAACACACTGCAGCACAACACACCACAGCACACTACAACAAAACACAACACACTGCAGCACAACACACTGCATTACAACACACTGCAAAACAATACACTGCAAAACAACACACTGCAGCACAACACACTACAGCACAACACACTGCAAAACAACACACTGCAAAACAACACACTGCATTACAACACACTGCAGCACAATACACTGCAAAGCAACACACTGCAGCACAACACACTGCAAAACAACACACTGCAGCACAACACACTGCAAAACAACACACTGCAGCAAAACAAACCACAGCACACTACAACAAAACACAACACACTGCATTACAACACAGCACATTACAACACAACACATTGCAAAACAGCACAACACACTGAAGCTCAACACAGCACACTACAACACCACACAGCACATTACAAACATTACAACACAACACAACACACTGCAAAACACAACAAATTGCAGCACAACACAGCACATTACAACACAGCACACTACAACGCCACACAGCACATTACAACACTACACAACACACTGCAAAACACAACAAATGACAGCACAACACAGCACACAACACACAACACAGCACACTGCAACACAACACACTGCAACACAACACACTACAACACTGCACACTACAACACAGCACACTGCAACACAACACACTGCAACACAACACACTACAACACAGCACAATGCAACACAACACACTACAACACTGCACACTGCAACACAACACACTGCAACACAACACACTGCAACACAACACACTGCAACACAACACACTACAACACAACACACTACAACACAACACAGCACACTGTAACACAGCACACTGCAACACAACACACTACAACACAACATTGCAACACAACACACTACAACACAACACACTACAACACAGCACACTGCAACACAACACACTACAACACAACACACTACAACACAAAATTGCAACACAACACACTACAACACAACACACTGCAGTACAACACAACACATAGGAGAGAAGGAGATGCGAGGAATTAGGAGATGAGTTTGTCCATTATTTACATTTCTGTACCTCCTCAAATCCAGATGTGACACAAACTGCTGCGCTGCACTGACGGCTTCCTCCTGCGACACAGAGAAAGACAGCTGCTTACAGAGATTATTGAAGGACAAATAAGGAAGAAAGAAAGAAAGATAAAGACAGCAGAACCACAAGGACAAACAGAGGAAGGGGAAGAAAGTGATAAGTGGGAGGAGGACAACGAGAGGGCATCATGACCTGATGTTTATAAAGATTGTTGTTATATGAGGAAAAGTTCAGTCTTTAGAAGCTGTAGGAGATGTGGGCGTGTCTTTAGAAGCTGTAGGAGATGTGGGCGTGTCTTTAGAAGCTATAGAAGGTGTGGGCATGTCTTTAGAAGCTGTAGGATATGTGGGCGTGTCTTTAGAAGCTATAGGAGATGTGGGCATGTCTTTAGAAGCTGTAGGAGATGTGGGCGTGTCTTTAGAAGCTGTAGGAGATGTGGGCGTGTCTTTAGGAACTATAGGAGATGTGGGCGTGTCTTTAGGAACTATAGAAGATGTGGGCGTGTCTTTAGAAGCTGTAGGATATGTGGGCGTGTCTTTAGGAACTATAGGAGATGTGGGCGTGTCTTTAGAAGCTGTAGGAGATGTGGGCGTGTCTTTAAAAAACATCATCTTAATAGTAAAATGTTCAGGTCTTTATATGAGGAATAAAAAATGACATAAAAGAGGGACGTGGTAGCTTAAAGGTTAAGATGCTCAACTTAACCAGAAGAAAATTTCCAGATCCCAGTTTACCTTCAGCATCCTCATCTGTCTCCATGGAAACCATGGTGCATCTGAAGGGGCCATTATAGAAAAATAAATCGATTCCTTCTGACCAATCAGAACGCAGGATCCTGGGAGCAGTAATGAAAAGCTTCGGGTTGTAGTGTGCGCTCAGTGTTGTGTGTTGGTGAATAAATAAACAAACAGAAGTTTCCTTTGAGACGTCACCTGTGAAGAAAAAAAACGACCCTGACAATGGCAAAGGTCACAGTGACCTTTAAAGCATACACAAGCATCAAAGATTGTTAAGTAAAGAACACACACACACACACACACACACACACACACACACATATAAACAAACACACACACAATGGACTAGATGTGGTGTGAGTTATCAGCCTGTCATTAGTTTGTCTATTTTTGTTAGTTTTTTGCTATTGTTTGTGTTCAGTAGGGTTGAGGGTCAGAGCTCTATAGCAGGTCACTCAAGTGACACTTTGCAGTTTAGTGATGCTGGGAATTAAAATTGTGACCTTCTGATCCTCAGACCAATGCCTTAACTACTGAGCGACCATCTGCTCTCCATTTCATGTTAAGCGTATCTTCATGGAGCTGGCTTTGTGCACAGGGGCATCATCATGCTGGAACATCCGATCCAAGTGTGTGCCTCAGTTGCAGTTTGGAAAAGAACCCAATACAGTCGGAAAAGTCAAGTGTCCCAATACTTTTGGTACTATAACGTAGCTGTACCTGAGTTGCACCCCAGGGCTCCTCACACTTGTGGCTGAATGAATCTCCACAAATCTCGACAAAATCTAGAGAAGCATCTTCCCAGAAGAGTGAAGCTTATTATACAGGAAATGGGGACTAAATGCAAAAAAAAAAAATAATTAAAGCCTTGGCGAACTCTGCACACGTAGCGATTGCATATTTATCATCTCTATAGGCCATTTCCTCTGCGCCGGCCGTATATCTGGCAGCGCCTTCATGTTCCTGCTCGAAGTTTTATGTCGCATTGATTTCACACTGTGATTGCATCCGCATCAAGCGCGTTCCTAGCTGCCGATAAACAGAGAGAGACAGCTCCGTGCAGCCAGGAGCATCCGTAAGCACTTTCAAACCCACAACCAAACGCCAGGAGAGAACATGAAGGACCATTCTGAATTTTGCTAATAATCAATAATCAACTTAGAGTTGCAGTGTTTGTTATATTGCATCGTTCATCCTGTAGGATTGGTCTGTGCTAATTAAGCTAGCTCACTGTTTAAGATGTTGGACGTCTGAACAGAAGGACATATATTAAGATGCTATTGCTGGGCCCTTAAGCAAGGCCCCTTAACCCTTAACTGAGTTTGCCAAATACGGTAAATGTAAATATATCACAACATCGCAAAGACGCCTTGTGTTACAGGACGCTGGGGTTGCGATCGCTTTGCTTCTGATTTATTTTTATTTTATTGATATTTAAAAGCAGAATTAAAAAAATAAATAAATACAAGTAATAAATAAATAGCAACAATAATAGTGACGATTTCTAAATAAAATGCATAATAATATATAAAATAAGAAGAAGAAGAAGAAGAAGAATATGTGTAGCAAGAAAAATAATTGCATGCAGCATCATTAAATCAATAATATAATATGATAATAATAGTAATAATAATAAATAAATAAATAAATAAATAAATAAATAAATAAATAAATAAATAAATAATAAAAATAATGTGTAGCATAAAGAAGAATTGCATGCAATAAATGATTAAATAAATGATAATATATAATATTAATAGTAATATTTATTATTATTATTAATATTATTATTATTATTATTATTATTATTATTATTATTGTTGTAGCGATTATTATAGCAATTAATCATGCATTTATTTTTAACTATTTCATTTTAATTTTTTCACCTTGATTTTTTTGGGGTCCAGAACCTCTTAATTTTATTTTTTATTTTTTATGTAACTACTACATCCTATCCCCTACTCAACAGAAGAACCTTTATGGTTACTGTACACTTTCATTTCTCTGTAGATCATTTACACCCATTCATGAATATGCAAATGATCTACCGCCGCACACTCGCTACACATTACAGCGTTACGGCTGTGATATATTCTGTAGACATGGTGTTATTTCACTGCACACCAGCAGCAGAAAATCAAACGTAATGGTCCAAACACTGTGTGATATATGTGAAGCTCTGGATTTTTTTTTTCTTTTTGCATCTCTTGGTAGATCGTTATCATATATTCATATATTTAAATATTCATTCCTCCCTTGGTTGTGTTTTCTTTCATTTTCTGGTTGTGACTTTTGGGGTGGGGAGTTAAATGGTTAGGATGGGCCTGGAATTTATTATAAAGAGTTCTGCCTCAAGATACACAGGTGTGTGTGTGTGTGTGTGTGTGTGTGTGTGTGTGTGTGTGTGTGTGTGTGTGTGTGTGTGTGTGTGTGTGTGTGTGTGTGTGACCTGCCAGGATAGTGTACCTACTGTAGGATAACGTTCTAAAGAAACAGTTAACATCAACATCTTCACTGTTAGTAGTACTGATCAGAACAGAGGCAATACAAACCCACGTACACACACACACACACACACACACACACACACACACACACACACACACACACACACACACACACACACACACACACACACACAGCTCTCTTGCTTTTGGTTTTACAATTTTCTATCATAACTGAAATGAATGTAATCTAACAGCACTACTTTATCTCTTTGTGTGATTTTTAATAAGTCGTATATAAAAGTAAATGATCGGGCTGTTATTATTTGTCCTCCTGGAACAAGTCTGGGTTTTAGCAGACGCCCTTAACCAGAGCGACTTACATTTATTACTACTTTTACATTTACATTTATGGCATCTGGCAGACGCTCTTATCCAGAGAGACTTACAACTGAGCAGGGGATGTTTAGGGGCCTTGCTCAAGGGCCCAACAGTGGCAACCTTGTGGTGGTGGGATTTGAACCTTCCGATCCAAATTCCAATGCCGTAACCATTTAGCTCCCACCTCCCCTTCTCTTATCCATATGTGGATACAGTAGCATTATCCTTATTCATTCAACTGAGCAGCTTTATGTTTAAGGGCCTTACACAGGGGCCCAGGAGAGGCAGCTTGGTTTGGCTGGGATTTAAACTCATAACCTTCCTATCGAAAGTCCTGTGCCTTAATGATGTAATGCTACTGTATCCAGATATGGATAAGAAAAGGCAGGTGCTGTCCCAATACTTTTGGCATCTTTTATGGAAACCAAACTGAAGCACATCAATCAGAACCTTTCCTGCTTTATCGGATTTGTAAGTTGAGGTGGCAAAATAATGTTTGTACAATTTAAAAATGTAAAAGAAAATCCCCATAACTGTTTATTAAGCCATGAAAAAAAAATCCCCTGCCATCAGTAGGAGGGCCGCATTAAAAAAAACACTCCAATCTGTATGGTTCAGATCAGAAGCCTCCAACGGGAGTCTGGTCCCATCAGCAAGGTCAAACACCTTCCATCCAATTCGTTCGAATAATTTCCAATCCAATATAAAAAATAAAGCAATTTCTTCCTGCCCTGAAGTCCTACACCGTCCTGACATCCCGACCTCCATCTCCTTCTACAGGAGATCTCTCATGCTGCACCTGCACAGAGATCAGAATCCAAACCCATCTCCCGTATCTCGTACTTATTCCGGTGGGTGAGGCTTTAATTAGGACGGAGTCTGGCAGTTAATTGCTGTGGCGTCTGATTAAAAAGCTGGAGGTGATTAGTGCGGTTCATGTATCAGAGCGCTGAGGTGGAGTGTCTCCGGGTCGCCCTGGTCGCCTTCAATGCTCCTCTACACCCTTTTGTCCTCGGAAAATCTGACAGTTACATTCTTTTTTTTTTCACACAAACACTGATCCAGAGGAGGAGATTAGTTTAAATTGAGTCATCAAGTTTATGAAGTTTTTTATGGAGGCTCCTCGTTCATTTTTATGTCTCTAATAACGGAAAAAAAATGTACAGTTAATGTCTTTAATCTTTCAGATGTTTGATGGTTCTCGTGCGAAAATCTAATGACACGTTCCCTCAGGAGGCAAAGGACCAAAGAGGAGTGCAGGAACATTTACTATTTAGTGGTGTGGGTTTATTAGACAGTAGTGATGGAACAGGATCTTACAACACACTTCTCTGATCTTCTCTTCAGCCACTAATCGTAACCTCGGGATAACCATGGACAATTAACTGTCCTTTTCTCTCATGTTGCTAATGTGACACGTTCATATCGGTTTCTTCTCTACACCATCAGTAGGATTCGGCCATTTTTATCCACACAGGCTCAGGTTTTTGTTCAGACTTTTGTCATTTTGCAACTCAGCAATTCAAATGGTCCACCATGAAGCTCTGTGGGATGTGTTCAACCTGCCTAAGTTCTCCCACACCACCCCACTGCTCCGCTCTCCCCCACTGGCTTCTGGTAGCTGCACTCACGCATCATATTCACACTGAGACTTGCCTACAAATCCAAAAATGGACCCTCTCATCACTCCTCGCACCGCCTCAGATCTACACCTTCTAGCACTGCTTGCCTGCTCCCAACATCACCAGGGTAAGAGGTGGGTATACATCAACGCTCGTCTTTGTTCTGGCACAGAGGTGGTGGTGGAATAAACTTCTCTTAGATGTCTGAACAGCTGAGTCACTGGCTGAGTCATTCTGAGTCTTCAAACGATGGGTGAAGACCTACGTCTTCCTGAAACACTTAAACTAGCATGTATTTTTTCTTTGTTTCAACCCTAAAGAAAACCTGAAGAAGAAAGTCCATCTATTCAAAGTTTTAAGGAATCTGGAGAGATTCTGTATGGAGGAAAAAGGTCTCGGATTCATTGCTATGTGTTCACCAACCTCATCGTGTATCATTGGTGCAGATTTAGAGCTGTTATCTTGGCAAAAACTATCCGAAGCATTG
The DNA here is from genome assembly GCA_039877035.1 of Silurus lanzhouensis. NCBI lineage: Eukaryota > Metazoa > Chordata > Actinopteri > Siluriformes > Siluridae > Silurus > Silurus lanzhouensis. The sequence goes on along the minus strand of JBCEWE010000457.1, from coordinate 8,327,300 downwards.
ACTAAAAGGGTTCTAATCATTGTGAAACACATAGATTGTGATCACACTGTATAGAGCAGAATATTTTTCTAAAGTTTTTAGAGTCTTTTTTTAACAGAAGATCAAAAGGTTAAGGGATGAAGACTTTTTTATCGCTTACTTTGCGCATATTTAGGAAGGATGCCAGTATTAGTGTAGGGCACTTTATCAAAACTACAATCGGACCTGTTCTCAAACCAAGGAAGTTGTTTACAAAAACGAACAAAACAACAAATAAAACATTGAGGCGAAGTTAAAAAGAAAACTGGTTTATATTATATTCCATCACAATACAGTGTTTAGTTATAGTTCTAAATCCATACTACATATAGTGAAAAAGCGAAAGCTGAAGGATCTCCAGGATGATGCGTTTGGTTCTATACGTATCAGTTGTGCACTAAATCTTATTCAGATTTGTATTTTCTGTACAAATGAAACTTAGTATGTAAAGTGTAGGATTTAAGAAACTAGCACGAAGGTCTTATGTGTGAAAAGCTTTGAAAGAAATAAAAAAATGCTAATCATTGTGGTGTATTACTTCTGCTGTAAGATGTTAAGCTGCTGCGTTTGCTCCCGAAGCGATTTGCTCGCGATGGGACGGCACAGGCGCCGAGAAGGTTTATTACTTTATTGCAGATATGTTCATGTCATTGAATTATTCACACAAAGCCAGCAGAGAGCGTCGAACCGGAAAAACCTGCAGGCTCAGGCACTCATTAATGCAGATACAGAAGGGACGACCGCAGATCTTTAGGAGAAAGGAAAGACATGTTCAAAACTCAAATGATCAACTGCAGTGGAGGTTCTAGTCAACTCATCTGAACTGCTGATTTGTAGTTAGATACAGTAGTAGATAAATGATGGGCTCTGAAAATGTGATCATCTCCCAGACCAGACCCAGACCAGACCATCTTCCCAACCTTTTTTTTCAGGAGGCAAAAAAACAAAAGAACGATGTGACGTAACTGATTGGTCACAGTTTTTCTTTAACGAGAAATGTTCTGTAAAGTTAGATTTCATTTAGATAGACGTCGTTTTTGGAAGTAAAAACGGAAACAATGAAGCTAAATAAGTTAAAAACTTGAATAATTTCAATGGTATAAAACGTTGCTTAAACAATGGAAATGAAAGACGTGTAACCATAGCAACACCTCTGTACACTTACACTTCTTCTTTTTCCTGTTCTTATAACATATGCAGTTTATGTGCATATCTGATGTACTTTATTCCACACTCAGAACTTGCAGCATTCTCATCAATATCCCCTCATACACACTGCAAACACTTTCTCAGACCTGGTTCTCATCTGAGCGCTGGAGAACTTATGGCACAGGAGGAAGTATCATTTACCCAGTGCTGGAAATGCAGAGTAACGTTACAGCTTGTGAGCTCTCGCTATCGATCAAGTGTCTACTGCACGCCATCATCCAATCAATGCAGGGATTAACAGAACAAATGGAAAATGGCAAAACAATTACAGGACGTTCCTGAAGGGCGGCTAGGCTTCGTGATTGACAATGGGGGCGTGGCTTTGGAAGTCGAAACAAGCTCGGTGAAGTTCAGAACAAGTGTAAATATCTTTTGTTGCAGCAATTGACCAAGGAAGGTTACTGAGAAAGAAAAGTCACCAGAACAACAAACGAACAAAATGCTATATTATTTGTTTAGAAGCTAGCTAGCTAGCTAGCGCATCGATTAGCTGTTTGCATGGGTGATCTTTGCGTAAAGACACAGTGAAAAGACCTTTTTGATTGATAATATTCTTAATTGGCTAATTAACTTCCAAACAACCCTTTAACCTGTTAGCCTTCGCCACAGCTTTTGGGACTCACAGCTGAAAATGCCCTACCTAAATTTAAATGTTAACAGTTCCTGATAAAATTGGGCTACATACACATTTTTTATATCTTTGCAAAGAAGACACTTTATGGTTTACTGTCTGTTATTCAAAGTAAAAAAAATAATAATAAAAATTAGAATTACTGATGATGAAGTACCTTGGATATAATTTTTTTTCTTCATATATAAATACATGAAATCAGTCCTGGAGCAAGAATGTTTTTTTTCTGAACTGTGAAAGTTCTTCAAGGGTTTTTTGAGGGTTAATTGGAATATTACTGACTCTTAACATCCAAAAATAATGGTTTTGCCAGGAAAGCTTTCCAACAGTTTTCATTTCCAACCTCCTTAAGGGATCCTTGAAAAACATTTACCGTTTTATTTACCGTTCACCCATAAGGTTTTCATAAGACTTGTAAGGGCTCCTTGAGAAACATATAATGTTTTTCTACAATTGAAATATCAAGCAACTTACTACAAAAAATCTACTAGGTACCACAAACCAAGACTTTTTTAATCTATTTTTGGGGGGTTTTGAAGTTTATTTATTGTGTTTTTACCTTCACAAAATTCTCCTTTCTTGAGTGGACCATAACACCCCCCCACCCCCACCTTCTGCTTTGTTATAGGGGTTTACATAAGCTTTATCCACGAATAAATTCAAAGGGTCATTATAAGATTTTTTTTTTAGAGCGTATCAAGAACTAAGACATCCTCAGCTAATAAAATAAAAAAAGGTTATTCAAGTGTATTCTGTAAATAATCCTGGGTCATTTGCTTCCGAAGATCCTCTCATCAGCATTCTGTATTTGTGCTTCGATAATGTGTGAATCATCTCGACAGCCTGGTGGTTTGGAACTGCTAAACGATTTGGCAAGAATGTCATGAGGTGTGTGTGTGTGTGTGTGTGTGTGTGTGTGTGTGTGTGTGTGTGTGTGTGTGTGTGTGTGAGACTCTCTGGGTTCAACTGGACTGTAGAGTGTTATTAAGATCTCTTGGAATTCAATTTGACTTTTAACGAACGAAACAGTGCTAAAATAGCAAGAATGATTGCGTCTTAAATGCTGATGTTAGAAGGACATACTGTATTTATGATACCCGTTGATGCAAAAGTATTGGGACACTTGACTTTTCCAGACGTATGTGGTTCTTCCCGTGAGCACTAAAGACCCAAAAATTGGACAAAAGCATACAAAAGTGAATAGGATGTCATTAGATGTTTAAAATAATTAATCCAAAAGTAGGGATGCATCACTATGAAGATGCAAAAATCTATCTATCTATCTATCTATCTATCTATCTATCTATCTATCTATCTATCTATCTATCTATCTATCTATCTATCTGTCTGTCTGTCTGTCTGTCTGTCTGTCTGTCTGTCTGTCTGTCCGTCTATCTATCTATCTATCTATCTATCTATCTATCTATCTATCTATCTATCTATCTATCTATCTATCTATCTATCTATCTATCTATCAACTCAAACATCTCAACAAACACACTTCAAAATCAAGTGAAACATCTTTCCAGAAGAGAAAATTGGGTCTTAATGTGGAATATGATGTTACAAATGCAGTAATCTTTTGTTTAGGTGTCCACAACCTTTTGACTATGTAGTGCATTTTGTTTATTTTAGATTTTAAAAAAGAAATACATGTTTTTCAGGGAATCCTTGTGGGGGAAAAAAAAAAGAAATGTTGGAAAGCTTTCCAAGTACAACCACTTTATTGGTTGCTAAGAGTCAGGAATTATCCAATCAACCCTGAAAAGCTTTATTTAGGGGTTAATTGGATAATTAAGAATAATACTAATTAAGAAGGTCACGTGTCATGTTTTAAACGAGTAGTTATATCGTCCATGCTAACAGCTAATTAGTTCTCTGCAGCTAGCAACAAGCTAAAGATGCAGCAGAGTTTGATCAATTCTCAAGCATACAGATTTCCCTTCATATAACAACATATGGCAGTAGTCAGTAGTGTAATCGTCGCTCTGGACGAGGGCGTCTGCTAAATGCCGCAAATTCAAATATGTTAATGTGTATTCATGTATTTACTTTTTCTGCAATTTGGCTTTTAAGTCATTGGCGTCTTTTATTTATACAACTCGAACATTGGATTTACAGCTATAATGTGGCTTTTTTATCATATAGGTTCAGAGGAGCTTATTAAACATGATAATCAAAATTTGTAATGCGAGGACTGAAACATGAGGGACGAAACGAGGAAACAATTAAGGAAAAAAACGCTTAGCAGACAGAAAGTAGAATAAGACGTAGCAAGCAGGAATAGAAACACTAGGAAAGACATTGAACAGGTGAACACGTTAGGATAACAAGTTAATGACAGAACGGAGACAGAGACAGGATTAGCAAATGATGTAAATAAAGCAATACAAAACAATATTGCAGGCTTTTAGGTTGTCTTTCAATGTTTGCTTTTTTTCCCCCTCACACCTTTATTGTGCGTTCTGCGCAGCTCATTCGCAAAATTAATAGTAAAATTAATAGGAAATGAATTCTAACCAGACTCGTATACGATTTATGCTTTCTGTGTGTAATTGTGTGGTTTTGCAATTGTTTTATGCAATTTCCATTTCAGCATTTCATATTCATGTGTTGACACCAATTGCATTGTATTAGCACCTGAGCGTGAAAATATGCTCACGTTCCGTCGCTGCATGAACATAATGGCTCATAACTCATTCCCATCGTTGACTTCGCTCTTCTGAGAAAAATCAGATGATGAATGTGTAATTGTCCATGAAGGCTGCGGACCGCTGAGTGCTTCGCACCTCATTTCGTTTGCCGCTGTTTTATTTACTATCAGGACACTTGGATATAATACCAGAGAGAAGCTTCGGGGAGAAGCAGCTGGAATGTGAATACCTGAAGAACCCGACAGAGATTAAACACATTGAGACACAAAGGACTGGCTGGACGTGAGGTCAGGTGCTCTCTTGGTGGTGGGGGGGTGTTTACACTCTGGATCGATTCGCTCTCCCAGACTTCCTTAAAATAAATAAAATAATTAAATAAATAAATAAATAAAATAGCAGCCTCAGATAAGACTCCTGCCATATGTTGTTATATGAAGGGAAATCCGTATGCTTGAGAATTGATCGAACTCTGCTGCATCTTTAGCTTGTTGCTAGCTGCAGTGAACTAAATTAAAACATGACACATGACCTTCTTAATTAGTATTATTCTTAATGATCCAATTAACCCCTAAATAAAGCTTTTCAGGGTTGATTGGATAATTCCTGACTCTTAGCAACCAATAAAGTGGTTGTACTTGGAAAAGCTTTACAACATTTCTTTTTATTTTTTTTAAAAGGATTTCTTGTTAAACAGCTTACTAAGAAGAAAATCAAGTTTGTAGCATGGGCCAGATCAGTTTTATACCCTCTTTTAAAAAAAGATAAAAGTCTGCTGCAGGTTCTACAATAAATCTGTGATTCGATTCAGTGTTTCCTCCGATTCAGTCCATTCGTTAATCTGGTGTCAGTTTTCCATTTGCTTCACGTTTGGGCTGCTTCTACATGATTCCTTTACAGACTGACCTGCTTGTCATGTGATGAAAGTGAATCAAATGCAAATGCAGGTTAAGAGAAATATTTCACAAACACCAAGCGCAGAAAAAAAATCCAAAACGTGGTCAAAAACAGAGTTCAGTCGATTTACAGAGACGATGAGATAAAAATGTGGGACAAAAACAATCCGGCAACAAAGTATCACGGCTCAGCAATAGTCAAAGACGTAGAGTCACAGTTCATGTATTATTTTGTGTTGTTTTCTTGAAAAAAAAGGTTGTTTTTATATAGTGTGTGAGTGTGTGTTTGTGTGTGTGTGTGTTTGTGTACTGAGAATTGGAATCCAGGGCAGCCATGTTTAAAGGGAATTTGAGTTCATTGATGGGAATTTGAGTTCAATTCAGGCAGACACGACTCATATAACTAATTCCCTATAATCTCAGCAGGCATCACAATTTAGTGCAGTCAATATTCACAATTCTTCCCAAAGGTGTTCAATTGGGTTGAGGGTTGAAGCTCTATAGCTGAAAATCTTCCAAAACCATGTGAAGCATATTTTCATGGAGCTGGCTTTGTCATTTTCTGAACCCTCTAGTTCAAGTGAAGGGAATATTTAATGCTACAGCATCCAAAAACGTCCTTTACAAGTATACCTCCAAATTTTGTGCTAGCGCTTTGAGGAAGGACCACAAACCGCTGGACCGCAGGCATCCCAATACTTTTGTTCATATAGCATAGTACTAAAACTGTAGTTAGCAATTAGACACCTCAAAAGCCATGTAATGTACGTGGTGTTTTTTTTTTTTTACAAAAAAATGATCACTCGAGTCGTAGATGTGTTGAAGCGTTAAGTCTTCAGGCAGCACGTCTGAGAAAGTTAGGCGTTGTTCCGTCGCTACAGCGAGACATGCTGCCTGGTTAATTAGCCTTAATAAAAGTTTGGAGAGGAAAGTAGTGACACCGCATGAGCGCTTTAAGAGGTGTTGGAGAAACACAAGATCCCAGAGGTGTCATCGTATCACTGGAGCCAGAATGTTTATGCCGAAGTTTTTAATCACCGATGGTTCTGGTGGCATTTCATAACTAGCACCTGCTGAAACTCCTGCAGGGATCTGTGCAAGACGGAATTGAGTTTTATGGAAATGGACAAACTTTGGGATGGAATCATTCAATGGCTATCCGGATAAATTATTTTGCTTTGGCAGTCTATGAGTGGATAATACGGCTAGTCAGACATACGGCCAGGATATAAAATAGCACTTGATCCGGCACACGCTTTTATTTTGTGTGATATTGTAGTGTAGGCTTGGGATGAAAGCTTTGACGTTTTTAGTAAATAAATATTAGGAGGATATGAATGATTATGAAGGAAAGCTAATCAAGTGCTCGTGTACTTTTCTGCGCATAAACATAATTTCTAGTTCATTTATAATAGTATTATTTCGTTTCAGATGAATTGCTCTATTTAAAAATTGTCCTCAGACGCCCTGTTGCACAACAGAAAAAACATTTCCAAGGAAATATTCTTATAAACGGCGCTCCAGTTAATAGATTTTTCTGACGTCCGAATACCGCTGTGTAAAATTTCACTATTAAATCCTCACTACATGCATAACACAAACCCCACGTTCCAAAAGCAGTCGGTCTTGGGAGGCACTACAATACAAACCTCAGCTGCAAAAGTTTTGGCACCATTTCCTTACGATGAGCAAAATAAGTATATATAAAGAATAGATGTACTCAGGTGATATTTTATTCTTATTTTATATACAGACACAGACAAACTGAAAAATAAACAAAATCATGAGTATTGGGGGGGGGGTTGTTTCTTTCTCTTTTTCTTTACGTGCCATTTTCATTCTTCTGTTCCAGCATTTCCAGTCTTTTTCAAACCTTCTTTCTTTATTTCTATGGCCCTGATTTTGCAGCACAATACACATCTGGCCCTTTTGTGTTGAAAGCTTTTTGGTTTTCATCCATTATGGTGGATGACAAACCAATTTATTGGTGTCTAGACAATCATATTCTGGAGATTGAAAGCGTTTTTTCCTTCCAAGGCTTTAATTTGGGACAACATTGCATATGTACTTTATATGTGAACGTGAAATGGTCTTTTTTTTTTAAATATGTATATATATATATATTAGGGCTGATTCAAATATTTAATCGCAATTAATCGCATGATTGTCACGAGGTAACTTGTCATTAATCGCAACCTAATCGCACATTTTTTCTGTTCTGTCCCTTAATGTCCCTTAAATTAATACTTTAAAAGTTTTTAATACTCCAATTAGCATGGGCATGGACAAATATTGATGCTTTATGCAAATGAATGTTTATTATTAGTGAAACCAAACTCACAAGACAAAATATGGACAAAACACAAAATGTTGTAAATGTTTTAAAGTGATTATGGTGTTTTAAATTATATAAATCATCAAAACACCAAACAGAACATTTGGTATGTTTCCACACGGACGGTTAATGAGGTGATACCAGCGAAAAAAAACAGTGTGAATTTGTTTATTTAAAAGTTGACGTTTTAAGCTTTCTAAACATATATTTATTGTGTATGTGACTCAAGTATTCACTGAGATTCGGGTTGTTTTAGTGATGTCTGTGAAAATTTTTTTTGAAATAAGGTGCCAGTAATTATAAGCTGAAGGTCAGTAGTCCATCAGTTGTTTCATGTCTTCTGAAAGCATCCTAATAACACTGCTCTACCTCAATCCTTTGTTCCAAACTTTTTACTCTTATCCTGCTCACCCATGGTCACTTCCTTCTGTCTTTCTGATTCCTGCGCAGTGTCCTGAAGGCTTGCGCCCTATGAAGGACGGATCAGGTTGCTATGACTACTCCGTGGGTACAGACTGTACGGACGGCTTTAATGGTGGCTGTGAGCAACTTTGTCTTCAGCAGCTCGTGCCCCTGCCAGACGATCCCACCTCCAACAACGTGCTCATGTTCTGCGGGTGAGAGCAACCAGATACCAGGGGTGCACAAACTTTTGGCTCAGAATTCTAAATCTTCACCTGGCAGCATAAATAAAGCCACATACAGATGAGCACACATTCACACGTTTAATAAACCTTAAAATAATTAATCCAAAAGTAGGGATGCATCACTATGAAGATGCAAAAATCTATCTATCTATCTATCTATCTATCTATCTATCTATCTATCTATCTATCTATCTATCTATCTATCTATCTATCTATCTATCTATCTATCTATCTATCTATCTATCTGTCTGTCTGTCTGTCTGTCTGTCTGTCTGTCTGTCCATCCATCTGGTATGTCTGTCTGTATGTCCATCTGGTCTGTCTGTCTGTCCGTCCGTCCGTCCGTCCGTCCGTCTGTCTGTCTGTCTGTCTGTCTGTCTGTCTGTCTAACTTGTGTGCACAAAGCCATGATGAGAACCCATAGACTGTATCAGTCTATTCATTTATAAGTATATTTATTCTACAGTATATTTATTCATGGTAAAAGTAAATAGAGATTAATGATCTGTTCCATCACACCCCTGATTGTATACTAATGAAGTTATTCATTATTAATTTAGTTTCAGCATCATTACTATGGAGTAACTCAGAGTCTGCGGAGAGTAAAATCGACCCCCAGCACTGAGTCAAGAGCTCGGTTCTGATACAGTACTGCAGCACAGAGTTCCTCCAGTTTATGGCTCATCCTTTAAAAGCAGTGGATAAACAAAACCACTGAATTTCTTGTCTCCTACACAGAACTAATATTAGAACAAAAAAAAACAATATTGGAATCATTGAGAACTCTTAAGTCTTTCAGACCCACAGGGCTCTTTAAGTCCTGGTATAAATCCACACCGCATGGCTGTGTTTATTACCTCCTGAGAAATGAGAACTTTCCAAATTCTGTCGAATTCCTTCTGAAAAAAATGCGACTTTCATTTCGTGCTCAGGCGCGACAGTCGGTGCTCACAGCTATATTCGAAATTACATCTTATCTGTAGTCCCACACTGCGCTGTCCTTCTGCAGTGTGCCAGGATGTGTCTGCTCACCAAGGCATCTGGCTTCTTGTGTGTGTGTGTGTGTGTGTGTGTGTGTGTGTGTGTGTGTGTGTGTGTGTGTGTGTGTGTGTGTGTGTGTGTGTGTGAGCACTCAGGTGTGTACAGGAATACAAGCTGGCAGCAGATGGACGCTCCTGCCTTCTCTTAGCTGATAACTGCGAAGGCCCCAAGTGTCCTAAACAAGACTCGCGCTTTAATGACACGCTCTTCAGCGAAATGCTGCACGGCTACAACAACAAGACACAAGAGGTCAACCTGGGTCAAGTGTTTCAGATGACCTTCAGGTGAGTGTTTAAAAGGTCACTGAACTAACAGTCATTACTGAAGCATTAATACATCATATCGTAACCAAACGGATACTTGATACTAAAGAGAAGTGTTAACAGGGCTCCATGAAACCGTCATTACACCTGACATAATTATACACAAACTCTATAAAATATATATATTTAGGATTAAATGGTTGCACTTCACCAAAAGAAAGTATTCATAAGGCTATATAAAGCCTTAATTACAAATGACATACATAAACCTACATAGACCTCTATAAATGTTTTAGTGATAAAACATTGTTAATTGTACGGTATATTTTCTCTAAAAGAAAATGTTCTTAGGGCAACATAAAACCTTACAACTGACATAAACCTTCATAAACGTTTATAAAGGTAATAATAATAATACATTATGTTACAGATTTCATAATATTAACCAAGTGGTTTCATTTAAGTTGAGGGAAGTCTTTATAGTGTTATATAAAAACTTAATTACAGCTGACATAAATCTACATAAGATGTATGAAGGTACTAAGATATAAGTTGCTTCTTTAGCATTAGCACATTATGCTAACTAAGTGGTTGTATTTTATTTTAGTAAAGTGTTTATAGGCCTACATGAAACTTAGAACTTGTTTAATTTCACATAAGCATGTATAAAGTTATAACATGTTCATATAGCATTAATGCATTATGTTAATTAAGTACTTGTTGTTCAGTTTTTATAAAGCTAATAACCCTCCACTGCAACTGATTTAAACCTACATAACCTTATTCAGCAAATGACCAAGTGGTTGCTTTTTACAAAAAAGAATGTGTTTATAGGGCTACTAAAAAGCTTAATAACAACTGACGTAAACATTTATAAGTTGTAAAATATAAATGTAAAAGTTAAGCGTGTACAGGGTCAGTTGGAGCCTTAACTATAAACATAACCCTACATAAACATCTATAAGTGTTCATAATAGGATTTGGAATTATTCATTATAATAAGTGTACATCATTATTATAGTTGAATGCTGGGAATTTCCAGCACACGGTGTTACACAGGGCGGTGAATTCAACGGTGGTCCTAAATGTTAAGGGTAAAATTTTATCCCAGCACTGAGAAGCCTTTAAAAAGTCGTTCTATCCTCTCCGATAATCAAGACGAATGTGGTGTGTGATGTGAGATCTCTACAATCTCACACACTGACGCCTTCTCTCTGCCTTTGGCTCAGACCCGGCACTGGGATTTATATACTGTGTCGTTCAGTTTGGACGTTTATGTGTTGGATACTGGTGTGGATGCGGTTGTGATTATCCCCGAGAACCCACGCTAGTGCTATAGAGGCAAAGAAAGCTATGAATCATAGGCAAGTTAAACAGAGGTTAAAAAAAAATTGGCTAGTTTTATTCATGCTAGTCTCGTTTTTTTTTTACATGAAAGCTGGGTAGTAAATCCATATCCTCAGATGGACTTTTCTCATGAAGCTCATATTCATAAATGATTATAATTGAACTTAGAATTCATATAAAATAACATTTTTCTACAAGTAGAAGAATTTTGTTTCAAGGATCATCGTCACTTGACTTTGTACAAACATTTGTAGACACCTGAGCCTAAGATTGGTCACATTCCACATTTGGTCCCCATTTGCTGTTTTAATAAGCTCCACTTTCCTGGGCAGATGTTCCACAAAATTTTGTGGAGCTTTGAGACCATTCAGGAAAAAGGGTGTTAGTAAAGTCAGGTAGGTGAGATGAGCAGGCCTGGGGTGCCTCAATAGGGTCGAGGTCAGAGCTTTATAGCAGGAGATCTTCCACTCCAATCCATGTAAATCTGATCTTCATGGGGCTGGCTTTGTGCACAGGGGCACATGCTGGAACAAGTTTAATCCTCTAATATTAAGTCAGGGGAAAATTGAATGCTAGGGCATCTAAAGGCATCCTATACAAACGTTTAGCTTTGAATTTTTTGCAGTTTGACGAGGAACCACATATGGCTGGAATTTTTATAGCTGTTGATAAAGGTACCATTCACTTTATGACAAACTGCATGTCATTAGTTATCAATTTTGTTCAGTGCAACACATGGTATCATAAGAAATTGTCTATAGCACATTATCAGAGCTTTATGAGGAAAAAGTGTTCTTCACCTTTCAGAGATTTGAAACGAGTCTTACATGGATGTGAAAAAGAAACTGATCCATGCTTACAGACTGCTCCTGTAAACCGAGACTAGCATCTACAAAATATTTTCACCTGCCCCTCGATAAAACATTTCTGCTAATCACATCATGAAGTGTACATTTAGAAGATGCATTTTGTTATGAATCTGAGACAAAATATATAAAACGTAATCACTAAACGGATCCGATTTCACCAGTCCATCCCAGTCTTTGAAGGCCACAGTACAAAAGCTAGCTCAAGGCTAAATTAGCGCTAGCTTCGGCTAGTAATAATGCTAATACAGGAGAGGTGAAGCACGTCGAATAAACCGAATACACGACCGTGTAGTAGATGTAGCCAGAATAAAACACGGCCATGAAAAATCTAATGTCCCCGAACGTCATTTGCGTTTGGAATTCGCTGAAGAACGTAGCCGAGCGAAAGTCAAAGCGCCTCATTCCGCGTTCCTCGTTGGAAAGATCGGAATTTTTCTACGCAGCCAAGAATGATATTAGTAATGGATGGAGCTATTTGGCATTCCTAAAGCAGAAGCGATATGGCTGGATTATTCAAAAAATAAAATCTAAATGAAAAGAATGGGAAGAAAAAAAAACCTGAGTTTGAACAGAAGGTATTTAAATCGATCCTGAAAGAAATCAAGGACTTTTTGTAAGCAATGTCATTGGTTATACCAAAAATCTGGCGAAAAATATTCAAAATACACACGATATGGACAAAAGTTTTGGGACGCCCTCATAAATTCATGTGTTCAGACCCATTGTGGGTCAAGTCAAGCACCTCACCATGGAATTTGCATTTACATTTATGGGGAAATTTCAGAAACGGGACTGTAACAGGACGTCAGCTTTGTAATACGTCGGTTTAAACACCTGAGAAAGGAATTGGAGGTTGCTCAAGTCCTGGGGCTTGTGCCACACAGCACTTTGTCACTTCACGCTCTTTAAATTGTCAGCGAAAGTGGAACTGACCCTGGGACATTCGTTTTCCTCCCAGGTGGGTCGTCCTCTTCGACTCGCACGCTGATAATAGCTGTCGAGTTATTTCCAGTGAGTCTTCAACCTTGGTCTAGACACACACACACAAACACACACACACACACACACACCAACACATATCTGTCACACTTTCATATCTTATTTTAACAGATCACGGCTCTTTCTGCTTTTTATTCGAACAGATCGCACGGGCGACATGAAAACACTGCCTTCTCATCACGAAGCCCGACACGTCCACGTGTTGTGTTCGGGTTTATTAATAACCCCAGTGTCGGTGTGGAGAAAGATTAATGTTGTGGGATTAGAGAATTTGCTCGGTTGTTTTGTTGAATTATGGAGATGTTTGTCTCGAAGATTGGAGTGTAGTGCAGCTAAATGTAGGCCTGGAAAAACACAAAAACACACTGCGATAGGTTTCGTCCTCAACAAGGCTACAAGCATAGATCTTTTTGTAGTCTGAGCCTCTCATGTTGTATACATGATATATTGCATTCCCTTTTTTGTAGAATGCGATATATATATTTTTTTTTTTTGTGTGTGTATATACATTTTTCACATCAGTTTCTGATGGGAGAAAAAGAATGAGGCTAAAACTGGCTGGAGATAGAATGATATCTTTTGAATATGTTCCTGGCCATGAGCTTCAGGATCGTGTTATCAGACTGTTCAGATTGAGTTCCTTTGATTTGGTTTTCTTTTAGAAAAAATGCTTAAGGAGCTTCGTAAATGTCAGAGTTGTTAGACTTTATTCATTGTTGGGGGGGCGACGACGACTTCTTGTTCTTCTTTCAGCTGCTCCTATTAGGGGGCGCCACAGCGGATCATCCGTCTCCATACCCCCCTGTCCTCTTCATCTGCCTCTTTCAACCCAACTACCTGCATGTCTTCCCTCACCACATCCATATACCTCCTCCTTGGTCTTCCTCTTTTCCTCCTTCCTGGTGTCTCCATCCTCAGCATTCTCCTACTGATATACCCCATGTCCCTCCTCTGCACATGTCCAAACCATCTCAATCTCAGCTCCCTCACCTTGTCTCCAAAACGTCCTACATGGGCTGTCCTGCTAATAAACTCATTTCTAATCCTGTCCATCGTCGTCACTCCCAACAAACATCTCAACATCTTCAGCTCTGCTACCTCCAGCTCCACCTCCTGTCTTTTACTCAATGCCACTGTAAAAGATAAAAACAAACCAACAAATAAATAAATACAATTATTTCAGGAACACATTAAAACGATCCTTGTTGTAAATTCGATGCTTCAGGAACGCTTCAGAAAAACACAAGGATCAAAAACTCATCGTAGCAGGGAATCGTGTTTCTCGAAAAGCTACACTTGTTTTTTAGATAAACAACTGACCGCTATTGACTTGACATGTGAGTGAGCAGCATTTCCCTTGAACGTTGCCTGCGTTGCCCTATTCAGTGCCATGGAAAAAAGAACAGGAAAGATGAGTGTCATCCATCAAACGGTGATGACTCGAGTCCCTGTACGGGTCTGGTCCAATTTAAACCCGATCTTTAAAACAGCATGAGGACGTGGACAAGCCTCAGTGGTCCATCTGCTCTCGAGCACACAGTATAATATACAGGAAAGACATTTCAAATAACACACTCTCATTCAAAACGAAATAACATCTCTGAATCGAATTCAGAAAGAACTCTTACAGTGAGGTTTTTACTCCTCCGTCATTCATTCTTTCTTTCTGTTCGGCTCCAGGATCACATCTCCTTTCAGGATCGAGGAAATGATCCAAAACAACGTGCTTCTATATTCCGGATTCATTTTAATCTGAATTCGTTTGTTGGAAGAAAACAGGAAAAACCTAGGAATGAAAAACTATCCCAAAACTAGGAATATTAAAAAGTATTGCAACATGCAAAAGTATTGGAACATACATACGTGCTCAGCTGATGCTACAAAATTTGTGATGAACCTGAGGAACTGAGCGTAAACTTCACGAAAACACAACACACACAATAAGAAACAATAAAATCAGGTGATTGGGAATAAGGGAGGGGAATTTGGACACTTGAACTAGGAGACCCAAACCAATTCCAGCATGACGATGCTCATGTGCACAAAGCCGGCTCCATGAAGATCTGCTTTCCATGGGTTGGAGTGAAAGATCTCCAGCTACAGAGCTTTAACCCTATTGAAAACCTTTGTTCAAGGACCTGATTTTACACCCTTTTAGATATTTAGTGAAACATCTTCCCAGAAGAGTGGAGGCTTCTATAAGGGCAAATGGAATCAAATTTAAATATGGAATTGGATGTTCAAAAAGCACATACACATCTAATGCTCATGTGTCGGTAAAATTACGTTTCCAGATACGATCAATGCACAGAGACTTATGTAGCGTTTATAATGTAGCATAATAAATGTATAAAGCGTCACTGGTGGGATCCAGATTCGTGTTATTTATACTAATGCATTACACTTCAGAGCATTGTCTATTATGCGTTATGAATTGTTAATAAGTTCTGTACAGGAGTAAGGGCTTTAATTGCCTGGTGAGGCTGTGAAAGGCTGGGGAAGGAGAGCCGAGTGAAGAGCGAGGGAAAAAGGGAGGGAGAAAGGGAGGAAAGCGAGAGAAAGAGAGATCACCCTGAGGCCATAATATTAACCAGAAAGCTTTCTCTCAGCGCAGTGCCGAAGACGAGGTCCAGTTAGCGCGCTCAAGCGTAATGCGGAAAACGAAAAGACGTGATTTTACACGAGAAATACAAATTGCTTATTTGAATAAATATGGATAAAGGAACATGTTCGGTAAAACGAGCAGCCTGTAATTCTGTAAAGGAGCAGATTATATTAAATGAAATGTAAACAGTAACATTTTGTCGTGTTTTCTTTTTTTTTAACGCCGATTTATCCACTGAAGCCACACAATATACTGTATATATATATATATATATTGTGTGGCTTCAGGGCAAACACTTTTTCACACCACTGTGTATATATATATATATATACAGTGCATTGTGCATGTTTGTCACACATTAATGTTTTAGATCATCAAACTAATTTAAATATTAGTAAAAAAATAACACAAGTGAACACAACATGCAGTTTTAAAATGTTTTTTTTTTTAGGGAAAACTAAATCCAAAACTACATGGTCGTGTGTGAAAAAGACACCCATTTGAGCATTCTGTAACACTGTGATGTCCCACAACAACACACAACATTGTTCCTCCAAGACCGAGGTGCTACACATAACAACGTAAAACACTACATTTAGTGCAAAAAAATAAAATATTCCTATACGGTACAATGTTACCAGGTTCTGCCCTGAGCACTGTGTCTTGCTCTATACAGTGATGGTTTTCACTCCGCCGGGACACTGATTTATTTATTGCCCTCTTTTTTCCCGATACGGATGGTTGCTCTGGTGCAAGGCCAGCGTAAAGTGTTTGGCTCAAGGAGACGATGGCAGGGGCAGGTGAGATCGTATTAGTAGCCTTCCTGCGTTCAGTGAGTGTATTCTGCTCCCAAGGCCTTTTTCCCCACAATCACCCACCAGCCAGGAGAGAACTCCTCAACAACTGGATTTAGGTCCACAGCCAAAGCAGCACAAATGCTGGCCTGAGTCCGATTTAATTCTTATTTTACACACACACACACACACACACACACACACACACACACACACACACACACACACACACACACACACACACTGTTGGGTGTGATGGGGGCATTGGGTGTAATTAGTCTCTTGGTCATAAGCAAAGGCTTATGCCAGCTGATAATAAAAAAGGCCCCTAGGAAGCACTGAACACATTACGGGACTGGAAATCAAAATGAGAAAGTGGCGCATGGCGCATAAATTAAAACACGAAGCGTAAATTTGAATAAACCAGCACACGTGCATTGCCGTTTTCCATCAGCGTATATGTTGCAGGTGACTGCGGTGAACTAAATCTAGTGGTGTAACTGTACACAAAATTCAAGGTTCGAGACGTACCTTCCCCATAACAGTTTTATATATATATATATATATATTTATAAAACATAAATGTTAAATGTAACATAAAATTGCTTGTCGTATTTTTTTATTATTAACAATTATTATTATATTATTAAGTGACTGCTTGGTTAAATAGGATATAAATAATTTAAAATATTTTATAAAAGTAAAATAGAATAAATTCAATGTATGCATAAGACTTTTTTATTATATTGATTAAATCGAGTAATGAATTAAATTGACGCAAATTAAATTCATTAAATAAATGAAAAAATGTAATTATGTAGTTTACATCTGTTAGACCCCATTTGGGTAATTTAGATGTGTAATACTGTGTGTGTGTGTGTGTGTGTGTGTGTGTGTGTGTGTGTGTGTGTGTGTGTGTGTGTGTGTGTGTGTGTGTGTGTGTTACATTTAATATAAAATTCTCTAAAGATATGATCTGCTTAACTTTTCTACTTATTTTAGCAGACTTTAATAAATGTATTCATTCTTTCCATCCTTCATTCATTCACTCCCTCGTTATGCAGAATTGTCCGAATTTTCTCCTTTTGAGAGAAATTCTTGAGGCTGGACATAAAACGTTAAAGAATCCAATCCAATCTAATCATTTCCACGTTAGCGGCTAACGCTAGTGCTATGGATTTTTTTAAGGTTTTATTTCCAGCTTCACGAATTTCTTTATAATAAATTATAATTAAAGAGAATGAAAGTGTTCATATGGTCGAATCTACTAACTTTTATTGGGAGAGTGGGATCAAGAAGTGATTTTTAGCACTGCAACTTGTTTTTCCTCTCGGATTTTTTTTACTTCTATCTAATGCCTTGCGGAGTTTCTCACAAAGATGGGAGTCAGACAACAAAAAATAGACACTATATTGGCAAACGTTAAACACCGAACAGTGCATTTTGAAGATCACCTTCCACATTTAGTCTTCATTTGTTAATAATTTTTACTTTTTCAGGGAAGATGTTCCACCAGATTTTGTGGAAATTTGTGCTCATTCAGACACGAGGTGATACTTTATTAATTTATTCATGTTCAATAGGTTTTATAGCAGGAGATCTTCCACTCCAACCATCTTCATGGAGCCTTTGTGCTCAGTGGCATTGTAATGCTGGAACAGTTTTTCAAGCTCGAGTGAAGAAGAAATTTCACGCTACTGCAAACATCCAAAGATCCAATTGTGTGCCTCCAAATTTGTGCTAACAGTTTGGGGATGAACCATAGTGAGCTTGAAATGCTGGGTGTCCCAATACTTTTGGCAGCACCGTGACTAGTTTTATATTCAGAAGAAGTTTGTGTGTGTGTGTACATGCTGGTGTGGTCAGATGTAGAGAAATTAGTCATCTTGACCATCAGGAGTTTGTTTTATATGCGTCCAGGATTCTTTTTTTTTATTGCCAAAGATACTGCCATGTAGTTGATCTTAATTTTTTGCTAACCCTATGAATGAAAAAAGAAAAAAAAAAATGAGACACTTTAGAAATAAACAAAACGTTGAAAAAGAGCATTTTTTATTAAGCATCCGTTTCCCGCCTCCACACGCTGACCGTCCGGCTGTACTGCGAATCTCGACCTCACACCAATGTGTTCCTGTTAATTTATTTCTGAAAAAAAAAAAAAAAAAGCCGCTACACATTACCATCCACGTGCTCCGCTCTAGCATATGCTGCAGCGTGTATTAGCGTTGACACATCCAGCTGGAGGAATGCGTGTTGTTTCTGTGTGGCCTTTTAGGCGAAACGTTGTTTTCAGAGCCTGAAGGACTGCGACAAGGCAACATTCGAGGGTAAATCCGGGGGTAATTAGACTGTTGGCTTATGTAGCGGGTTAGATTTTATATTTTAAAGTCTTGAGGAAGCGTTGGGATCGATATGAGACTGGAAAACAAAAAAATGATTGCGGTGTTTAAAAGAAGATGAATCGAGTCACAAAGGGCTATAAATCCATACCACTCGAGGGGATGCGGTTAGAGGAACATTACTAACAACTGTGGAAGTGAAGTTCCTGTTACCACCATGACGTTTCATAGCACATTAAATCCTACTAATGTTAGGAAACTGGGGTCAGAGCGCAGGGTCTGCCATGATAAAGCATCCCTGGAGCATAGAGGGTTAGGGCCTTGCTCAAGGGCCACACAGTGGCATCATAGTGATACTTAAAACTCAGACCGTCCAATCAGTAACCCAGAACCTTAACCTTATATAATTAACCTTATATAATGTTTTTATGCCTGCCTGATTCATCTCTGCACCATACCACAATAAGGGTGTTTTCTCCAAATGGAGACCACTCTGTGCAGCTGGGGATGGTTCCACCTCAACAGCTTAAAGATCCATCAAGTTCCTGACAGAATTATGAACTTTGAGGATGGATTTGGACTGTAATTAATATTAAGAGTCTACTACAAATTTTTGCATTTTAGCTCCCACCACTGAACAATGATGGAACTGTAATAAACGCACATTCGGTGATGAGGATGGGGATTTCTTTTGGAGTCTGGTTCCTCTCAAGGTTTCTTTCTCATTCAATCTCAGTTTCTTTGTGAAGTGCATCATCAGTGCTGATGAATGAAGACGGCTACGATGTGGCCTGAAGGTTCTCTAAAAGTGCTGTTTTCATTACGGCCACATTATGAACATAAGTTTTATGCATTTGATAATCGGCTGGGTCACATTGTTGTTCTCCGCAGTTCGATTGTACCGTCTTTGCATTTTAGTGAGAAATTTTATATACATATTTATAGACAAATGTATTGGGAAACCTGACTTTTCCAGCCATTTGTGGTTTTCCCCCCAAATGTTACCACAAACTTTGTAGGCACATAATTTTGATGCTGTAGATTGAAATTCTCTCTTCACTTGAAGTAGGAGACCCAAAACCTGTTCCAGCACGACAATGCCCCTGTGCACAAAGCCGAATCCATGAAGGTCTGCTTTCCTGACATGTGAACACTGAGATCAGTACCTGACTTTACTAACACCCTTGTAGCTGAATGAACACAAATCTCCACAAAATCTAGTGGAACACCTTCCAAGAAGAATGGAGGTTCTTATAACAGCAAATGGGGAATAAATATGGAATGAGGTGTTGATAATGTGGGCGTAATGAATACAGAAGTAATGAATACAGTGCTGTTACAGATGTGGTCATGCTGCTAAACAAAAGTTAGATCATGAGTCAGAACCTTAATGGAGCATAATGTAGATCAGCCAATGGAAAAAAAAGAAAGGTTGATAACCAGACAGAGAAATTGCTTCATCTGGTAGCTTGATAAACACAATTTAAAAAAAGAAAAAAAAACGTATTTGTCCGAACAAAGTCTCATTGCGAAGTGCATTATGAGGGCTGATGAGCGAGGACACATACAACGTGGCTTGGAGGTCTTTCTCGCCGACGCACGTTTTCTGCGAGCGTAAATTTACATTTGCACGTTTGCACGTCACTGAAATGAATACGCTAATTAAATGCGATTTCCTTCCTATTATACCGAGAGAGCAGAGTGCCAAGTGCCGAGGGTGAAAAACACAACTTCGGATCTTATCAACTCGACAAACACACAGAAATAGATAGAAAAAAACTAAACACAAAAGAACAGGTGATTTAATAGAGAAAAAGAAAGAGAGAGAAAAAAATACGCTGAAAGAAAAACAGGTGGTACGGCAGATATTTTCATTTTCCCAGGGGGCAGTGAACTTAGTTTAGCATTCACAGAATTCATGCTAAATTATAAAAAAATATCTGTGTGTGTGTGTGTGTGTGTGTGTGTGTGTGTGTGTGTGTGTGTGTGTGTGTGTGTGTGCATTTCCTTGTTGCTCATGCAGAAACAGCAGTACTTGATTGCTAAACTGAGTGGAATAATGAACTGAATGAAGCAGATATAAAATTTGCACACCGGAGTCCCAAAAGACGACGTAAAGTTCATACATCTGTTTTCTGCATTTAATTAATAATGAATTAAGTATTCAAAATCTCCGCGTGCAGGAAGGAATCGTATCGAGCGAGCGAGCGAAATAATTATGCAGCGTGTCGAATGAAATAAGATGCTAAAGCCAAAAATGATCTCTTTCGCCTAAATAAAGCTGTTTATCAGCAACGTGAGAACAAAATTCCAGAAATATCAATAGACTTTATTAAAAGAAGGATTTTACAGAATATATTATCAGTGGTCCTCATTTCAAATACGTAAAATTTCGCAGGGTTTATAATAATGATAAATATGACCTGAATGCAGGCAGGTATGACATTTACAGAAGTCTGTTAGAAGGATCTGTTTTTTTCAGGGCTTTAATAATAAAATTAAATCAATATGAAAAATAGGATATTAAATAAATAAGTTCAATGTGATTTATATAAAAGAAAAGAAAGAAATGCTAATTAAAAAACAAAAACAGCAGCTAACTTCATCTGTTACCCAAAAACAATTAAGCTATTTGAAACATGTCTAGACAAATAGATTTATTCTAGCTATTTAAAAAGGGGCAAAAATATTGGCACCCTATAACATTTACGAAACTCAGCAGAAGCATTTATCCAGAGCAACTCACATTAATCAATTTTTTTTTTACTGTTGTTCTGTGAGCATGGCATGGCTTTTTTTTTTTGGCCTAATTCACAGTGAATAGGCCCTGTTTTCTATTTTCGCATTTGTATTTCTCGTATGCAATTCACAGCCTTTGATTGGTGTTATATCACATGCCCAATTATGCCTCTTTGATAAACTTTGCTTCTTCTCCTCATGGCTTTCAAGAGCCAAGAACACGTGCAAAAAAAAAATTTGCATTCATCGCTTCACACAATTACACAACAAAGAGCTACAGTCCTCTACTGGTCAATTTACATACTGCGTTCGCCACACGAGCAGCGAGTTTACATCCACAACACTTTATATACTCGTTATATCAAGGCTCGTGTCTTAGCGACCGACTTTACAAGCTGGCGTGTCCCCACATGATGAGATCTCTGACTGTTACTTTAAGTATAATAAAAGTTCTGGATGGACGATGAGATCAAGTGATCAAGTCAGACCTTCCTGACCCTAATGGGTGACCACTTTACTATCTGTGATTGAATTTATGAGAGCAAAATAAGAATCCTACAAGATCTTGGGGTAAAGCTGGAGAAAAGAGATATACCAAAAGAAGGTACGAGAAAAAAGCGTGGGGATGTTAGGAGAAACCGATGGTGCCTGCAAATGAGTGAATCTTTAATCAGAACATGTGCGGTCATTAGAATACAGGACTTGGCTCGTCTTTTGTATTCTCTGAACGCACTCAGTCTTTTTAATTCTGTTATTTTTCTTTTTTAACCCTCATGGTGCCATTAAAAATCTGGCAAATGAGCAATGGGTCCAAAGAGGAACGAGAACATTAAAGAGACAAATCTTTGTACTTTGCCTGTAAATGTGTTATGTATTATATAAAAGTTTATGCTACAGTACACATATTAGTGACCTTGTGCTTGTAGTCGCATTTCGTGCTTCTTACATCATTTGCTACCACTTTAACTATGTAGCTAGCATGCTAGTGCTTTAAAAATAGCTTATTAACTATTATTAGCATTAGAACTACAGTTCTAGTACAGTGCAAAGCAGAATCTGAACTAAAAGCCTAAAAACCAGAGCTCTATTTTTATTTTATTTTTTTATTTTGGGTGTTTTGGGTGTTTGTCCTGATCTGTGCAGTGTGAGATAGCAAGCTAACATAATTGCATGGATTCATAGCTAGCTAACATTTTTGCATCAAATCCTGCTCTGACAACATCCGACTATTAAGCTGACATTAAATAGCTATTAAGCTATTCAAGTTGACATTGAATGCATTATGCCTGAAATTAGCGAGTCATTAAATCTGTCATCGCAAAATAATTGGAAGCAAAAAGAAAGATCAGGAAAACGAATGCCAAATCATGGTATTCTGTGTCCCCGGTACTAACACTGCATCCAGCTAGTAAAACGAAATGAGAACATGAAAGTGAGGGAACACCTAGGTTTTTATTGTATTTGAGACACATGCAGGTTCCTTTTGATTCTCTGCAATATTCTAGAAGTGTTTTATTACATTATTCTAGATTTGGAAGAAAGTTCTGTGCTGTTAAAATGACATTTTTGTCTCTAAGAGAAGATCTTGTGTAAGACCAGGAGAGAAGATGTGATCAGACTCCTTCATCCCCACAGTCAAACATGGAGGTGGATGCTTAATGGTTTGGTGTTGTTTTGGGGCAGGAAAGGTTCTGAAATGTAAAAGGAATCTTGAACCAACATGGCCACCATTCCATACTTCAAAAGACGCCATGCAGTTCCAGCTGTACTGTGGCTTATTGGATCCGACTTCACCGTACAACAAGATGACGAGTCGAAGCGTTATTTAGAGAGCAAACAGTCGTCTGGAGTGATATCTATCATGGAATGACCTGCCCAGTCAACGCACCTGAATCCTACCGCTCTGGGATGAACTGGATCACAAGTCACCCAGAAGGGAGTCTACAAAATGCTGTACACATAAATGTAAAATGTATTACAAAATTGTAGAGTGTAAAGCCAGCTATCGTTTTGCACTCACCAGGATTTACGAGGCCACCGGGTGTAGAGAATATCACGAACAGCATCCGCCTTGATAAAAGAGTCTGACTGGCTTCAGAATCGAATACATACCGCATTTGCGAACGTCACGCCACTCGAACACACTCAGCAACTTTTCACGAAACGCAAGCAAAGTCAATCAGCATCGACTCGCGCTGCTCGAGTCCTCGGCTATAAATCCTAATACCCGATTCTGAAAACAAACTCCTTGCAGTGCTTGACTAGCACTTAATCAGTGTCTAATCTGTTTACGTTCACATTCCATTGTGCCTTGATAAACTGCACACTCCAAGTGTTTGCCTGCTAAAAGTAAACACTCCATTGTTTGAGCGGAGCATAAATTACGGCACCCGGTGCTGCCCTAACAACTCTTTAATTCATAATTCAGGCCTTGTTGTTGCTTTATGAACATGATAAAGTGGCCGAGCTCTTTGGCTGGCTGCGCCGTGCTACTCTGGGGTGACATTGCAGTTTTATCACGCTGTAGTGGCGACTCTCGCTAACTCATTACGCATGCACTCTTCAAGCAAACAGATATTAAAGTTGCTGCGATTATTGCTCATATTTGGCCTCTCTATATCCCATGCCAGCTCTTATAAATCTCTGCTTTTAAGGCTCAGCGGAGGAAAGTGTGCGCTTTCAAGGACAAAATTAGCGTGGAAATGGTAAAAGAAATACTCGGGTAGTATGTACTGTAGGCTGCTTCTCATATTGCTCAAAAAGGAAAAGCATGTAACGGAGGCATCGATAGCAGGGAACAGGAGGAAGCTGAGATTTCCTGGATATCAAAATAAACAGGGGTCATACGCGTTTCTCCGAAAGTCCTTTACAAGCAACATCGGATTGTAACCTTTTAGTCACCTTGCTTTGTTTAGCTTCGCAATGGGGCTGCAATTAAATTTATGAATCAATTTTGAGTATTTCAGATGGTTTAGAGACAGTGGCATTGAGTAAAACACAGAGCTGGAGGTAGCAGAGCTGAAGATGTTGAGGTTTCCTTGGGAGTGATGACGATGGACAGGATTAGAAACGAGTTTATTAGAGGAACAGCACATGAAGGACGTTTTGGAGACAAGGTGAGGGAGGTGAGATTGAGATGGTTTGGACATGTGCAGAGGAGGGACATGGGGTATATCAGTAGGAGAATGCTGAGGATGGAGCCACCAGGAAGGAGGAAAAGAGAAAGACCAAGGAGGAGGTTTATGGATGTGGTGAGGGAAGACATGCAGGATGTACAGGTTTAGAGGGTTTATCAAAAGAACAGGTAGGACGTTATGGAACCAGGGTAAGATGGGCATGATTGAGATGGTTTGGGCAGAGGAGGGACATGAAGTGAATTAGAAAATACTAGGCAAAGACTTTATGATACCACCTCTTATAACTGAGCAATAGAGGATTAAGGGGCATTGCTCAAGCACCCAGCAGCTTGGTGTTGCTGGGATTTGACTTCATGACCTTCCATTTTACCTACATTTTACCCATTGAGTTATCACTTGCTACAAACAAAACATTTGGTCTAAAGACCATGTGCTTTTAGAAGTCCACACTTCCGCATACACCTGGGCCATTAAGCTTTCACCAGTCCTGCATGGATTGTGCACATTGTGGTCAAGTTCTATTTAATTAAACCTTCAAACTAATGAACCAACACTTTCCATTAACATTTACAAGATTCGTTTCATGATGTTTGGATTGCACAGCTTTGTGTTTAAATCTCCCCTAAACCTGGACAGATTGGTAGCCCAGGTGCCTGAGAAGAGCAAATAATGTATATTGGGTACTGT
>JBCEWE010000457.1:8287093-8294593 GCA_039877035.1 Silurus lanzhouensis | reverse complement strand
TCTCTCTCTCTCTTTCTGTTTCTGTGCTGTAATTTTCCTCTGTGTTCTTCCACTAAAGCAGTTCTTGATTGCCTCTAACAGGCTCTTTGCGGTTTTCGTTCTTTTCCACTGAAAGTCAGAGAGGATGGATAGAGAGGAGGAAGACGACAGAGAGAGCGAGAGGGAAAGAGCTTTTAACAGCCATTTCTTTGGTTCGGATTAACAGCAAGGATTGAATATAGTGCCTTTTTTATTACTTTTTTTTTTACACTAAGCCCAAGATGGGTAAGAAGCAGAACACAGAGCAGAGCTGAGAGTCAGAAAGTCTCGCTCGCAAACAGTCCTGACTTTTAAACAAACATTTACACCTTTAGAGATTCTGCACCAAAATATCATTTACACAACTGCTCTCTATCTATCTATCTATCTATCTATCTATCTATCTATCTGTCTGTCTGTCTGTCTGTCTGTCTGTCTGTCTGTCTGTCTGTCTATCTATCTATCTATCTATCAATCACTTTACAGTAGTTTTGTTCTCCTTTAGCTCATTTCCTGTCACTATGAAAGTGTTTCTCTTGTACAGGGACAACAACTTCATTAAGGATTTTCCTCAGCTGGCTGATGGACTGATGGTGATTCCTCTGCCGGTGGAGGAGCAATGTAGAGGAGTACTGTCAGAACCTCTACCTAACCTGCAGCTCCTCACAGGTCTGTTTTACACACACACACACACACACACACACACACACACACACACACACACACACACACACACACACACATTTTTTTCTTTACGTGTTATGATGATGTTTCTGTCCCACAGGAGACGCCCAGGTCAGTGAGGGGATGGGATATCCCATGGTGCAACAGTGGCAGGTCCGGAGTAACCTCTACAAGGTCAAGCTCAGCGCCATCACTCTATCTACAGGTACCAGAGCTCAGGATGTAGCTGTAGCTTTCCCATGTACTGTATTATATCAGTAATAAAACACAGGACGGTGTGATGAGGCGCAAAACCGATTATTTCCTACAGCAGCATGCCCCAAGGTGTGGTCATTATTTTTATGTTCATAGCTATATTTATAATCATTTTTAAATTAATACATAAACAAGCAAATAAACATTTTCTGGTCCAGTCAGATTCAAGAGTTCTATGGTATCGGTGATGTAAAAAAAAAAAATGAATAAAAGTCCACATTTCAGAAAGCACTGTATTTGTACATTTCAAGTTCTGAAGGCAAAACAGGCAAAAAATGAATAGAAGCATGCATTTTTCACACCGTCCCATGACTAACTAAAATTAAAAACACTTTAAACTGAAATATTTAAAACTGCTGACACAGAGCGTGCAAATACCTTTACACTGGAGTCTCCAAGGAGGTCATTTAGTGCTATGACAAAATTTATTTTAGACAGTTGGACTCCAAAGAACATAGATAGATAGATAGATAGATAGACAGACAGACAGACAGACAGACAGACAGACAGACGGACAGAGGGACAGACGGCTTTAGAGCACTGCACTACACACTGCTCCAGTCCCCTGAGGAAGGGGAAAAGGTCTGTGTTGATAAATATTACATAAAATACAAATAAAATGTTTATTATTGTTTATTTACAGTCTCTTGGTTGACTGAAGAACATGCCCTTCCCCTTTAAATTATTAAACATAAATAGAATAAATGATTTAAACCATAAAGAAACCACAATCACCTCATCCTTTTAAACCCCAGATCTCCACCCATCAGTATTCACAGTTCTGTCCCATTGTACCTCCTCCTCCAGGGTTCTCAAAGGTTCTAAAGTCTCTGACGGCAGACAGCACACGTGACGAGCTCCTGTCCTTTATCCAGCAGTACGGCAGCCATTACATCTCCGAGGCCCTGTATGGCTCCGAGCTCAGCTGTAACATCTACTTCCCCAGCAAGAAGGTGCAACAGCAGCTCTGGCTCCAGTATCAGAAAGGTGAGTGCAGGGACCAGGACGAGACTTTTTCATCAGAAGACCCAGACTGTAACGAGTTTGAGAGATAAAGCATGTCTGTGTGGATGTGTGTGTAAAATAACAAAACGTTTAAACTAAGAAACATGACAGAGAGCTGACGTGTTCATTAGTGATGAGTAATTTATAAACGATTCATTCATTTTGAACGAGTCTTTAATGTGACTCAGAAGAGTCGTCTCGAATAGGGATTTGTGTTTTGTACTGGATGCATATTAGAGGAGCTTCGCAAAATCTACTTAGATGTGTACAGAAAACTGAATTGAGTAGTTTACCGCTCGACTCTTCTAGTACGAGTCGTTTGCTCTTTTGTCACGTGACTCCCATAGACGCTATGCAGTTATATATACATATATACAGTATTGGAGCTATAGTGAAAGCTGGTGCATGTAGACGTGTTGTAACATTCTGATTTCTGATCAAATGAACAAAATGACTCAGAAAAAAGATTTGTTCGTTTTAATGAAAGATTCGAGTCACAAAAATGATCCAATCTTCTCATCTGAATTCCACTAGACCACACCGGACACAGTGAGAGTGAATAACAATCAGTGACACAAACCCAACAGTGTCCTAATTACTTAGGATATAAATAGTATAAATAGTATGTCAATATAATTAATCAATTAGTTTATACCCACTGGAACTATCCAGTAAGTCAAAAGGTCAGTATGCAGTACAGCCAGAGAGGATTAAGATCCTTTGAAAGAAAATTGTGAATCAATTTATTTTACGAATAACAAAAATACGAAAAAAAAAAAAAAAAAAAACTTCTGGACTGTTTGTAGACCTCTAAAAACTAGGAACGAAGGCATTCAGTTCAAATAGGAGTTAACAGTCAAAAATTGACTAAAGAATCCAGAAAGTGAAATGATTTGTTTTTTCTTGCTCTGGCAACCCCCAAGATATTAACATTTGCATGAAATAAAAAAGTCGCACAGCAAAACCGGCAAAAGCTTCACAAATTTATTAATGAATTTATTGCACACAACTGATCATGAACAAACAAAGAAAAAAATCGAAGGTTTACTTCACAACGTCTAGAACACATGGTCATGTAGTGTCCACGACTGAGATGTGTGTTTACAGCACCCTGTTTTTCATAAGAATTAATATTTTTCTAAGACAAGGGCCAGACGTTATCTGACGGTGTCAGATATTTCGATTCATTTTGTGCATTCTAAACTAAACACTGCTCTAGAACGTGACTCGGAGTTCAGCGTGGCGTGATTACAACGTATTGTAGGGCACTTGGGAAATACCCCGATGAAGTGCTTCTTAAGTGCGCTTATTTTACCAAACATGGCGTCGCACTTCGCTTTGCCACAGTGTTGAGAAACTAACACGCCAACAAACATGGCGGACAAGACTAGCTAAATAGCCAAATAGCAAAGGATGTTGCAATTTGATAAATATTCTAACAAAATTCGACTAATTGACGATGTGTATATCGGGACATGCTGCACTTCAAGGTACCACGTTATCTGACTTTCAGAACTGAACACGCACCCGCCCCAGATTGTTGTTTGACGGGTGGCCACGTGCTCTTTTATTTTATAAGATACTATTTTTCTTTTAAATCGTTACAGAAATCCAGAAGTGCTCAACATTGTGATTTACAACAGAGGCCGAGGTGTCGATTAGCAACAGGATCTCAAATCCATACAGTACAAAATAAACTCGCGAGTGCACCGTTTCATATAATGTGATAGTTTCGATTCATTCCTTATATTTCCAGCTCGTGAGCAAGTCGTTATTGCAAACGAGGACACTCGAATGCTGTTGGATTGTATTACGGCGGTTTGCGTCGTCCTGCGTTTGTTTTTCCAGACCTGCCAAACCAGACAAGGAATAATGCGTAGACCCGTCAAGGAAGGCGTTAACCTGCACACGTTCGTATCTACAGCGTTGTAGAATAGTACGAAATTGTAAGCTTGTAAATAAAGCGGTTGATTGGCAGGTTTTGTTATACCTGCTAAGCACCAGAGTTTCCACCATGATGCGCTTGACTACGCTGCTGTTGCATCAAACGGCAAAGGTTTTCAAATCACTTTCTAATTGTCACTGATTTTGGACTTTTCCACCAACATCAAGCAGCGGTAACATTAAATCCACCTGCTTCATAAGGTGTGGTTCCCCCTTGTGCTGTCCAAAGTCCTGAAAGTTCTGAGTTGTAGCTTCAATAGATCAGACTTGAATAGACTGGACTTCCCACAGACGCTCGATAAGATCGAGTTGTAGGGGATTTGGAGTCAACGTCAAGACCATGAAATTTTCGTCAAGCTTTTGAATCCATTCCTGAACAATTTCTGCGGTATGGCTGGACATACTATCCTACGGAAAGAGACCGCTGATAACAGGGTACCGTTGTCATAAAGGGGGTGCACTTGCCCATTTTTTCAGCTTCCAACAGGTGCCAATGTAACGAGACAATTCACTTTACCCGTCAGTGGTTTTAATGCTCTGGTTGTTTGTTGTGAAAATGTTAAAGGTTACCTCGAAGTCGAACAAAAAAACAATTTTATTTCAAGTATATTAACTTCAAACATTGTATGTTCACTGTGATACAAGCCAAGGCCACATCGAATATCGAGGGGGAAAAACTTGACCAACATGAAATGTGGAGACATTGGCTAACATTGACAAATCTATAACAACATAGCAATTCTATTTCATATCCAGTAGATCAATTACTGCTTTTTTCTTTAATTAAAAAAATTATATATATATGACTATTTTTGGGTAATAACTTGTACCCCCTTGTGACCATAGGTTCAATTTCAGAGCATCTATGCAAAATTCCTAAAGGTCGACAGGTCGATCATGTCAATCTAACAAGCCGTGATCACACACAGAAATCCTGATCTGGGACTTCCTTTGGTAGCTACAACAAACTTGTATACAGGTACAAAACACCTACAATGATGAATTCATTAATTGCATCATGGTAATCATTTTATCCCGAGATTAACAGATGTAGTTACACTGTATTCCGATGTTTGATGCTGGGCGATGAAACTACGTACGCGTCCTTTGATGGGAAGAGGGCACTTTGACATTGAGAAATCAATACCAGGTGGACAAAACGTGTTCCTTTTATCCATCCAGTTCAAATATTTCCATTTTGTTTAGTGCTTAACGTAAACCTGACAGTCCTTCACTTTGATGCTAGCACGGCACATAAAAGTTTGTAGACGTTATCAAATTCAAGCTCCCACTCCCACTCAAAGAGACAAGTCTGTTCAAAATATTGCCACCTGTTGTGCCGTATACCAAACAGAAAACTAAAGCAGCCACAAAGGTAAAAGTTGGGTCATCTTTCTGAGCTCTCGCTGGCAGTGGTGAAAGACTGTGTTATCGCTGTCTGCACTTCTTTCAACCCTACCAATGAAATTTCAGAGATAACGCAGCCCTCGAGTTAAAGTGACGAGTCGAACGAAGCGGTGCGGTCTCAACAAGTCGACGAGCGCCGCTTTTGTAAATAGGTATACACCTTGACGCAGTGGTCCCAGCAATCTAAAACCAGAAGCTGTCCTTTTTGTGTGACGGCCACCCCGACAGGACACGTCAGTCCCTCTTGAATCAGGATGTTATAACCGCCTTCCTTGGGGAACTGCAGGATTTCCTTCCGTCCGCTGTCCGTCACCAGGAGGTCCCCGTTGGTGTCCACGCACATTCCTGTGATGCATCGGAAATCCTCAGTTTCGGAGAAGAAGTGGCTCAGCTGTTTCCCGAGCTGACCGTCAGTCCCGACTGACCCGATGGAAAAACCGCCTTCCAGGTGGTGCTCGTTATGCCTGTTCTCGATATTCAGACCTAATCCTTGTGTAAAGTACACTGTCCCTGAAGAGTCGCAAGTCACAAACTTAGGCCTAACTGCTGAGCACAACTTGTTGTAGTTCACGACCCCGACGTTACGATCCACCAACAAGCACCACAGCTTGCCTCCTTCCACATCAGATACGACAAACTGCCCGGAAGGCATGGCAGCGATCCCCCATGGCTTGATCAGCTGGTTCTTGTGGCATGCGATGCAGTGCCCGTCTGTCGTGTAAACCTTGACGGAATTATCGTAGTTATCCGTGACGCCGATGAGTCCCTGAGGGGTGATTGCGATGGACAGAGGGATGAGATTGGGAAGATCAGCACCTAGGAAGCTCAAGACAAAGCTGTCAATGCTGTTCGGGTTGCGGCGGATCTCACGTTGGAAGCCCTTGCGGTTGAAGATCTGAATCCGGTAATTGCCTCGGTCCGCAACCAGAACGTCGCCCTGAGGAGTTACACAGATGCTCACGGGAAGGTTGAACATGCCCGGGAGGTTCCCTTTGCACCCCATCTTCTTTACATACTGACATAGCTGACCTCCAGTTGCTCCACCTGTCGCAGGTCCACCGCCATCCACAGATTTGGATTTGAAGCTGCCGGGTGAGGCGCAAACAGCTTCCTCTACTGTGCTTGTCATATCCACGTCACGATACATATCTACAGGGGCAGGGGCAGTAGTGTCATCGGCTATGGCGGCTGCAGCAGCTAACTCCATGCCGTCCTCTTCATCGATGTTAACGGTACACTGCTTGGTCATCAGCTGCCCCACATCTAAAGACTGCGGGTTCTCTGCTTTGAGCAGCTCAGGTTCTTGCAGTTTTAGTAGAACGGGTAGATTGCTTTTGACATCGAGCTCTTCTTCATCGTTACTTCCTGCTCCTTCAAGAAAAGCAGTGTCGGTCTGCTTAATCCTCATTGTCAAGTAGTCACACCGAGACACAACCTGGACCTCAGCGATGTTCAGGAGGTACGTTTGCTCTTCGAGGATCTGAGAATTGAGCTTCTCGACCTCTGCCAGAGACGCTGTGAAGGCCCGGCGCGAACGCCCGAGCTCCTCCTGAAGCTGCAGCTCGGCCCTCGCGTATTCTTGCTGGACCGCTTTGTACTTCAGACGCAGGGATTTCGAAACGTTATCGATAACTGCTTTCTTCTTCTGAATATTAGCCATGCTATCTCGAAGGTTCACCAACCTTTCGCCGAGGTCCGTGCGACGCTGTTCGGCGGCGGCACGGATGGTCTGCACGGTGTGTCCTTCATGCTGATGGCCTTCCACCTTGCAGGCATCGCACAGTACCACGGCACAGTCGCAGCAGTACTGACGCGGCAGCCGGTTCTTGCACGACTTGCACATGAGGCCGGCCGTCGAGTCGCACGAGCTCGCGCAGTCGATGATCTTCAGCACCGTGAGATTGTCAGCCAGCATGGAGATGCTGCTCATACGGGATACCTTACTGCAAAACGGGCATCGCACGCCGTTAATGGTGCTCGCCAGCAGCTTCTCCAGGCACTGACGGCACACCGAGTGGCCACACAGGAGCAGTTTGGGGCGGAGCTCGTCTTGATTGTAGGTTTCGAAGCAGATGGGGCACTCCAGCACCTCCCGCACCAGGTCTGGATCCAGAAATGAAACAGCTGCCATGATTCATTTCACACACTATGAATGAGAACACAAGAGGGATTTATTAGCGCATTATA